>JAQQSV010002921.1:0-11725 GCA_028646515.1 Pseudochirops corinnae | reverse complement strand
TTCTAAATATAAACCCCTAATAAAACAAAGAGGAAGGGACCCATATGTGCCAAAAAGATTTATAGTAGCTCTATTTGTAGTGCCAAAGAATTAAAAACTAAGGTGATGCTCATCAATTGGGGGTCTGTAATGCCATGCATGAGCATCTTCCCAAAAGAATGCTACTGTGAATAGCTTTTAAGGTTCTGATTACACAGTATAGTGAACACTCCATTTATTCCTTTACAAATCAAGGCAAACATTCACAACAAATCACAATATAATATTCACAACATCACATCTTATCACAGAAAATCACAATACAGTGTTCACAACAGCTTAACGTTAGAATGGCCACATAGTTTTCACTACAGTGGTCACAACACTTAGAACTAAGAACAAAAGAATAATCATCTGGTTTCCCTAAGGTGGAAATTCTCCTTACTTAATCATTCAGTCATTTCACAATATAATAATCAATCTTCCACCCATGGGGCAATCATAGATTAAATTAATCAGTCATTTATCTAGCAATCAGTCACTAAGTAGCATTAATCACTAAATATAATCATTAGAAAATTACACAAACCCTCCACCCCTTGGTGGCTTGTAAACTTCAGTTTCATCATGCATGCAAGAAGAGGCCTTTTCTTCATGTTGACTCAAGTGGTCTCTCAGATTCCCTGGATTCTCTTCCAGGGTCCCAACTCCTACCTGAATCCACAAAACAGTCACCTGGATTCAGAAGCAGACAGCTCTCAGGTCCTTGTCCAGTCCTCTGGGCCTTTCTTGCTACACACTGAAGTTCACAGGGTCCAGCACAGCTCAAAACCTTCACCACTTCTGTTTCTGGGAATTCAAGGATCAACCAAGGCACAAACAAACACAGCCTTATCCCAGTCATGCTTCTTCAGTTCTCCAGCAGTTCAGCTGGCCCTAGGACCTAGAAGAAATCTCAGCCTTCCAAGTGGCTCTCTAGGTGGCCCTCCAGGTGGCAGCAGCCACTTTGGCTTTCCAGGCAACTTCAGCCTTCACCAGATTCTGGTTCAACAGAAAACTCCAACTCAGCTCCCAGTCCGGCAGCCTAGCCTCCAGATGCTGTGAAAATTCTGCTCCCTCCACCAGGAGCCACTAGGAGGAAAATTCCTGATTCTGTCTCTCTGTTCTCTGGAGCTACTCTTAAATACACACACCCACACATTGGCTCCCTGTCTCAGCCAACCCCTTCCTGCTATGTCAGCAACAGGAGACAGAGTTCACACCCTTTGTGTGAACTAAGGGCTAAGTACCCACTAAATCAATTACCTTTACAGGGTCTAGCTGGGAAAGTTATGGAATATGAATATGATAGAATATTATTATATTATAGGAAATGAAAGAGATGGGTACAGGAAAAAAAGACAAATAAACAAATAAACCAACTGGAAAGCCTTGTATGAACTGATGCAAAAAAGATGAGAATAGAACCAGGAGGATGATTTATACAGCAGTATTGTAATGAACGACTTAGTAACTCTAATCACCATGGTGGCTAACCACAATTCCTTAGGACTAATAATGAAATATTCTAGCCACCTCTACAAAGAGAACTAGTGGACACATAATGCAGATTAAAACACATTCTCTTTATTTTTTTCCTCCTTTTTTGGGGAAGAAGATTAATGGATATTTGTGCATGTCTATATTATTATCTGTATATTTATCTATTTTTGTATAAAATATAGGTATTTATTTATAATGAGTTTTATTTTTCTTGCTTCCCAATTTTTGAAAATGGGAATTTGGGAAGGAGCTTGGAAATGAAAATAAAATAGAAATAAGAAAAAAAGAAGAAGCAGCTCCTTGAGGGCAAAGACTGTATTTCTGCTTATATCTGTACTCCTATCACTTAACACAGCTCAATTCCTGGCACATAATATTTAATGAGTGTTTATCAACTGACAAAAAAACTCAGTATAATTTGGATATGTTTTATGCTTTGCTGGCAAAAATTTGTATCAAAAATATCAAAGAGGGACTATTTTTTCTTTTGTTTTTTTTTAATGAGTTATAATGAGTAATTGAGTATAAATAACATCTATTAAAAGAAAGCATGTTTGCATAATTGTGTGATGATATGAAGGCAGAGCATAAGGCATTTCTTTATTATTGTGAAACATGTTGACTTTCTCTCACAACAAAGTATTTAAAAGGTTGCTTTAGATAAAAGGAAGAAATAGTCATTTTTTATTATAAAAATAAAGATCCAACAAATTTATTTTAGAATAAAAGTTACTTCCTGAATTTAATCATTTGGTGATTTTTTTTTTTAGAAAATAAGTACTACAAATAAATCAAAGGCCCACATACCCTTTCTCTGATGGAGAAAAATACAACTAACACAAACAATTTAGACTTGTGGATAATGCATCTTACAAACAACACTTTCATATATTACCAAATTTTTAAAAGCTTATCCCTATAAAACAAATAATATATAGAAACCTGCTTATTAATCCTTTAATCACTCCAGAGAAGGAATTATCAATTTATTCTAAGTAATTTAAATTACAAAATGATTGTATTTTTCTAAACACAAGTATCATATACAAATTAAACATAGAATCTTATTCCATTTGAATGTGAATAATAAATAGTAAATAATGCCTTATGATTTTAGGTTGAAAGGAGTCTTGGAAATTGAAATTCTTATTATGTTTTGCCTATGGGTGAAGAAATAGTTCTCTTGTTTATCATTCAAAGTGGTACCAATTTTATCTTTCTCATAACATCTTACTACAAAATGAGTTTTTACCAACATAGCTGTTAAAAAAAAAAACATTTAAAAAATCTCAATTAATGTTTAAAAAAGAATTTAGAAAAGCAAAATCACAATGATACCACTTTATGAGAAACTTTCTGTGACAAAATACATTTACTCATCATTATGATACAGTAATCAATGTCATTATTTATAATATTTACTTTCTTCTTGGTAATTATTTGTAAAGCTTATATATTAAAAATAATTAGTGATTTTATTAGTTAATTGATTTGAACATTACTTAATCTCATTGTGTGTTTCATATTTTTATGCTATCATAAATTTTATTCATTCTTAATTTTATCTGAATAAAATACAAACTAAGACCATTATTTGAATAGATTGTTTTATGGAAGTGTGGAGGGATATGACACTAATTTTAAAAATTAGGCATCTCTGAATAAAGTTAGGAAATTGGTCAATTAGTGTCTGTATCATCCAGTGACCCAAGCACAGTTCCACGAATTTTTAAGCAAACATTTATTAAACTCTTGTTTGGTGAAAAGCACTATGCTAGGCTCTGGAAAAGATGTACATTTCAGTTGCAGTGGAGTTTAGGGTAGAGTAATGCCATAAAATTCACATTCAGATGACTGTATTGTGTAGCATCAATTGGTATAGTGCTTGGAACACATTAGTGAGTGTTTAATATACACACATACATACACGCATACATAACACACATTTATATATCTACTTCATTTATAATATGGTCTTGCAAATAGACTTACATCCTGGAATTTTTAAGTCAGAAAGACAAGCCTTTATTATCAGTTCTGAGAACAATTTGTGAGTACTGAATTATTTAAACTAGAAAGTAGACTTAAGTTCTTTGAACTGGAATTAGTACATGAGTCATTCCTGAGAGTTCTTAAAGGTACATATAAGTTATTTTAGAAAAACTGAATAGGAGCAGGGATGTCAAGAACTGAGCAGGAGAATCAAAGATCTTTCCTTCTCCCCACCCCCCCAATTTTTTTTTTAACCTATGGCACAATATTGTTCACTATATTCATTTTAAAAATATATTCTAAAGTCCATACAGGCTTTCCCTAGTTAGTTGGAGTTGTCATGGTTCTACCTAAGACAACTTCAATTAATATATATATAGTTTGATAAAGACAGTGCAACACAAAGGTATTTGGTTCTCTGTTTTGATCATAATGTCAAGGATTACACCAGAGTAACAATATGGCATGATACTTTATATTTTTATTGGAAAAAATGAAATAGGATAAAAGAGATAAATGATATGTTGCCAAATCCCTCTACTGCATATATCTTTGCATCCCTGGTCATTTTCAAAATGCCTAGAATAGAGCCGGTTCTTAATGAATACATGTGTGACTTATTGATGATAAAAATAAAGGTGCTTGAGATCTTACTTGAAGCCTTTGTTTTATAGTTCAGAGACAAATTACCTCCTTAGTTCTGAGATAAATTTGAGACTACTCTATTCCTTGAGTTGAAGAGTTAACTGGGGGCAGCTAGGTGGCACAGTGAATAGAACACCAGACCTAAAGTCAAGAGGACCTGAGTTCAAATCTAGCCTGAGACACTTGACATACTTACTAGCTGTGTGACCTTGGACAAGTCAGTTAATCCTCATTGCCTTGCCTTCCCCCCTCAAAAAAAACAAACAAAAATGCAAGAGTAAACTTAAGTTAGGCCTTTGTGTAGTTTTTAAAGGCTAATGCAGATAGGGGAGGGGAGGAAAGAGAGAGGATATGAGGAGTGAGAGAGGAGAGGGGGGAAGAGAGAGAAAGAGGGAGAGAGAGAGAGAGAAAGAGAGAGAGAGAGAGAGAGAGAGAGAGAGAGAGAGAGAGAGAGAGAGAGAGAAGCAGCATCCACCCATATATTTTTGGGCAAGATATTTGTCCAGATGAATGCACTATAGATTTCATGGAGAATATTAAGTTGGATAGAGCTGGACAAAAAGAGCAAAGGCAGTTTTGGGAAGTTTTCAGTACCAGAAAAATGAATATGAATGAATGAACTATACTGAGCAAGCAACAGATGATCAAATAGTACTAATTAGATAACTGATAGAAAGAACTCCTATTACCCATGACTGTATAGAACAGCTTATGTTTATCAATGTATTTTCTTTATAAGCATATAAATATAACTTATTGCCATAGATGTTTAGAAGGAGAAGAGTTAATTGTGAGAAAACACAATAAAAGAAAACATATATTTAAATGACACAAAAAATGACCTACTTTTAAAAATCAACATGGGAGCAAGGCATGGTAGGAAATAACTACAATCCCTGCTATTTGGATACTGAGACAGGTGAACCTCTTGAAATCCAGATTTCTGAGCTTCATGGACTAAGCCAATTAAGTATCTGCACTAAATTCAGCATTGATATATTAAGCCTCAAATTGGGTGTCAGGGATAGGGTAAGAGCCAAAACAATTTGACTAAGGAGATATGAATCAGTACAGGTCAGAAACTGGAAGATGGAAAGGCTTCTTTGCAATCATAATTCTATCAGAACCTTGATTAGTAGCCATTGTACTTGCAGACTCATTGAGACAAGTACTCTCAATCTTTAAAAATCACATCATCATCATCATCAACGACGACAACTCAACTTGTTGATTTCATCCATGTAATGAGGTATTCTCTCTGTTTCTTCATGTCAACAATAAACAATATGGTGCTATGGACTGTTCTACATAACATGATCTGGTATCTCTTTCAAACTCAGCTACCTCGTATTTTCTTATCTCACATCTTTCACTTCCTCATTTTTTTCTTCAAACGTTTTGAAGGACCTTTCTAATTTTCCAAATTTGTTTTCTGTTTTTCATTTCAAGGATGAAGAACTATGTAGCTGTTCTTTCAAAGGTACATGATAAATTATATTTAAAATGTCATTATAAGAGAAAAGAAATAATTCACTTTGAAGTCAAATTAGATTTATTATTTTTAGACGTGAATACACTCTTCCTATAACATCCGAATAGATATGGAGGGAAAAATAGCAAATTGAGTACAAATGGAATGGAATCATTCAAAAATAATTTGTTGAACTCCCACTATATGTAAAGGGCTTTGCTAAGGATGAAATGAGGATAGTTATCACCATTTATTTCCCTAATTTCCCTGAGTAGTATAATGGAGGACTTGGGAAACAGTAGGCCAAAAAAAAATGTGTAGTTTTGTTGATTAGTTGATCAACTGATCCTCTATGAGTACATAAAGAAATTCATTGTCAATGAAAGAATTTACAAATTTGGTCCTCCCCTAGTTCCTCCCTCTAGTTCTAGTTGTTAGTTTGAACAAAATATGCATAGTTATAGAAGTTGCTCACACATTTTTCTTGCTCCTATAGACTTCCCTGTTTGCCTCAAACTTTTTTTTTAATTTTCATTGACTTGTGTATTTACTTTTAGTTTACAAGATTCAGTTCCACAATCCCTTGTGTTTCAAATTTTCTCCCCTCCCTTCCCCCACCCATGGCAGTGTGCAATCAAGTATAGGATCTGCAAATACTTTCACATTGTACAAGTCTGGTTGTACAGAAGCGTTATAACCAATGGAGTGAACAATGGGAAAAAAGGAAGAAAACCAAACATGAAAAAGAATGATAGCATGTAGATTGCTTCAGTCTCCATTTAAACCCTGGTCTTTCTAGATCTTTCTCGGAATGTAGATATCTCCTTCCATCCTGAGACTTGTAGAGTTGTCTTATACCTGTGTGTTGCTGAGAAGAGTCTAGTTTATCAAAGATGGTTGTCACACATATGATGTGTCTGTGACTGTGTACAAATTTTTTTCCTGGTTCTGCTCTTCTCACTGAGCATCAGTTTATATAGGCCTTTCCACGTGAATATGAAGACCTTCTCTTCCCCATTTCTTATAGCACAATAGTATTTCATTACATTCATATACCACAACTTGTTTAGCCATTCCCCAATTGATGGGCATCCCCTTAATTTCCAGTTTTTTTGCCACCACAAAGAGAGCTGCAATAAATATTTTAGTACATATGGGTCTTCCTCCCCGTTCTATGATTTCATTGGGATACAACCCCAGAAGCCTCAACCATTTTGTATGTGACTACTTTCATATCAATCATTGATTTCAGCTTATTGATCTTTAATTTTCCCATTCTTTGGAAAGAAAGTGGATGACATTCATATTGCTTTTCAAAGATTTATAAAACACATTACAAATTAATTACAGCTTATGAGCCTCAAAGCAACCATTTAAATAATGTACTATTTGTATCTACATCCCCATCAACAGATGAGGAATCTGAGGCATAATGATATAGAGTGACTTGTCCATGGTCATACAAGTAAAAAAATTTTCAGATCTGACTTGAACCCAAATCTCTAGTTACTCCAAGTTATTCACATGATACCATATTACTTCTTATTAGCAATTCCCTCACACATATAAAATTTCTGAGGCCTCTTTTTTGTGAAAGTATGATTGCTTCTTAAGCCAGGAATTACTTTTTACTTCCCCATCCTAGAGAAAATACAAGGTCACTACAGTACATTAAAATCTATTAATGAATTGAGTTATATTGAATCCCCTTCTCCCTCTCTCACCCTCTCTGTCTTTACTACTGTTTTCTCTTTTTCCATCACCCTGAAAGAATCTCTGTCTCTCACTGCTTCTCTGTCTGTATATCTCTGTCTTCCTTCCTTCCTTCCTTCCTCCCTTCCTTCCTTCCTTCCTTTCTTCCTTTCTTTTTCTGTCTGTCTTTTTCCTTTTTCTTCTTCATGTCTAAAAATTTGTGTTAAGAGTTCATATATCTATTTCTTAAAATTTCACCCAATTAATCTGATTTTCATAGATAGTTATCATGATCACATTGTAGAAGCTCAATATACTCTCAGATCAGGCAACTTAAAATACCAGCCTAGAATGTTTAAGCCTTAATGATTTAGAGAATCACCTTGCAACAATTGTATTTTCCAGTCAAATGATGGCTTATTGTGAAAAGAAGTTGAGCATTTTCTACAGAGATTGCCTGCATGGCTTACCTCTAGCAGAATCTGCCTGCACAGTGTGATCTAATCACAAGCCCTTCTCCCCACCTGAATGGGGGTAGAGCCAAAGAGAAAATTTGCACCTGAGTATTTTTTTTCCTTTTGTCCCCATTTATTCTTAACTACCATTTGCTTCAGAGAGTACAGTAATCCAAGAATTCTCTCTCTAATCAGATATTAACAGAAATTAACATAATTAATCTAGCCTCACCTCATCAAAGAAGTTTGCAGATCTACCAGATCTATTTGGCTTAGGCAGTTCAATGATCCGATAGATTTTCATTTAACTGGAGGCTAAGGGAGCTACCTAATGCTTCCATTTTGCTAGTAGGAGTTATTTCATGCAAACCTCAGGCAGTCTTTTCTAAATACACTCCCTGGTGGTTTTCTTGTAAGGCCTTCTCTTAAATCACATGCAGTTCAGCATAGCCTTTCATGAAGTTAAATATGTTTTACAATTTTCAGACCCTATGTGACTGCATTCAGTGGTGAAGAGGTTCTTCAGTTGTAAAAGACTGAATAGAGTTTCTGGAAGCCAGACTCAAAGCAGCTGTGCACTAATTTCTCTGTTGCTGTGATTTTCCTTTCCCCATCCTATATACGTAGCACTTCAGTCATCATACTTTAGATTCTAAATTTTAAAATTATCTTTGTTTTGTCTTGTCTCAGATAATTTACGAATAAATGTAAAGTACAAATAAAATTCCATTGAATCTTCCATTTGTATTGGAAGTATATATGTGTGTGTATACACGCACATATATACACATACATATGCACATATATGTATATATGTATATTTACATATGTGTATATATGTATATGTGTGTATAGGTATAGCCATATAGCAAGATATATGTATTCTGTGTGTATGTGTGTGCATGCATACGTGTGGGTGTATGTGTGTGTGTGTGTAATCACAATAAATTCTTAAAGTCCATAAAGTGTTATGGTGGGAGTTTTGCCTTCCACATAGATTTCTGGAAGCAAATAACAATTAATCTTGTTCAAGTTTATTTAAATTCATTCATATTCTTTTATTCCTAGAAAATGGATATTTTAAAATATAAAATACTACCACTCTGAAAGGATCAATGTGTTTACAGTTTTACAACTAATATTTTGGACGTATTAGTAGCTACTGTTAACCCATCAAAATAATAATCAAGAGTAGGTTGGGGTTTTAAAAATATAGCATATATCAACTTAATTATAAAACAGTTTTCAACTGGATCTCAGAGAACCAAAGATTTTATAAAATTTTATGCTGCCATATTAATTCTTTCTTTGAAATAAATGATATTTATTTTTATATTCAGAAAAAATAGTACTATTTTTCTCTAAACTCCCTCCTGGCTCTTTGCTAAACATTGGTTGTCACCCAAAGCATTATGGGAAAATGTTTGCTCCATGGTGAGATTCTATAATCATGAAAACTGAACAAATATTAGTATGCTTTAAAATTCTGAGTTTGAATAAAATGTACTTAACCTAAAAATTATGATCTTATGAGTCTTATAAAATTGATAAAATTGGTTTAGTAAATAAATAGGAAATTGGTTTAGTGAATGAGAGAATTCAGCATATGTTTGAATCCTGAGCAGTATGTCTTAGACATGATGTGAACCTGAAAAAAGGATAAAGACATTTTTAAGCTATCAGTTACCAAAATTTAATAATTAGAACCAAACCCAAAGCTCTGGTGCCTTTATTCTAATTTCTGATTATTCGTACCTGTCACGAGTTACCTTACATGAGTGCAGAGATAAGATTAAAATACTTCATAGAATGCTTTAGCAAATTAAAATGAATTAGGGAAGAATGTTCCATTTCTTAGATTTTGACATCTTTTCACTAAAACTTTTCTTTTTGTACAAAAACAAATAGACACTGAATATTAGGGTTTTTAATCCATTCCATGATATTTGATTTCAAGCTGTACCCTACTGTCACATGTTGACACATCCTTGAAATCTGGGAAAGAGCAAAGAGACTGTTGCGAATCATCTCCATGTTTCAGCTAGGCGGCAAAGTGAACTGATGGCTGGATCTTGAGTTAAGAAAGTAGAATTTTGAGGCCTATCATAGACATTCAATTATTTTGTGATCTTGAATAATTATCTTAACCTTTTTCAGTCTCAGTTCCTTCACTGGTAAAATGGAGATAATAGCACCCACCTCACATAAGCATCCTTCTCCTCCTCCTCTTCCTTTTCCTCATCATCATCCAGAAGAAATACATACTTAAACCCTACTTTTATCTCCAGGTCCCAAATAATCTGTATCTCCAAATGGCCTTGATAAAATCTCAATGCTCATACATAAACTTTTCCCTTATACTCCCCCAAAATGTAAATACTTTGAAATTACGACAGTGTAAAATTTTATAAATCAGTAGCTCAAAGTCAATGGAGCTTATTATTCATCCTTATCAATATATATTCAAATGCAAATATTGTTGATACCATGACCTTTTTAACAATACATTCAGTATGTGAAGAAATAAAGCAGGAGAAACCTTTAGCCGGTTAAGAGGTGCACTTGAAGTTTTCATAAGTTTCCGTTGCTAGGAAACAACTTTTCTGTCAGACCAGAGTTTAAACTTGGAACATCTGCTTCATTCAGAGTCTGGCTTCCAGGCAACATAGATTGCATTGAGCATTGGGAGGGAAAAAAAGAATGAGAGAAAGAGAAAACCAATTACTTTCCAAAAACAACAACAATGTTTAAGTCTTGAAAGTGGAGAGTCTTATGCTATATTTATAATTGTTTCCTTTGGAAAGTGCTGCTGGCAGGGCTGTCTTTCAGATAAGCTACAAAACTAAGGTCCAACCTGAAAATCAGGATCATTCAGGTCTCAGCATGACTGGAGACCGTTTGGAAAGTTGTAAAATGTGCTATCAGAATAGAACAAAGTTATCCTCAAATCAAGAAGAAAAACTCAAAGATATGATTCTAATTATTTGTTTGCTTTCATCATTTGTGGTTCTTGAATCTCATTTATGAAGTATCTAAAATCAGGGAATTGTTTTGCAATTTGAATAGAACACATGGTCTATATGTTTTTAATTAGCCTGATTTTCCCCAATGTACATCACTAGTCAGTGTGTCACTTTTTCTGTCCTGATGAACACAGAAACTCCACTGTTATGAATATAGATTACAACAAGGATTGTAAAGATAATTTTTTTCTATCTTCTTCATTTCATGGGTGAGGAAACTGAGATTTAAAAGAGTAAGTGACTTGTCTTAGGTCACACAGACCATTAAGTATCCCCTGATTCCAGAGAATTTTTTTTCCCTTCTGCCACACTTCCTCCCAGTTTTGTGTGTGTGTGTGTATGTCCCTAACTTAAAGCTTGTGTCTATACTGTTGTCAGAGCATTTTGATAATCCCAGTACCACATTTTTCTTGCCTCAATCAGGAGAAAGGTCAACTATAGAATTCTGAGCTCCTTTTGGTGATAATCAATGGTGAAAGGCACTTATATCTAGTAAGCAATTTAAAGAAAAAAAAACAACAGATATTTTGTCTGCTTAAGAATTTCAGTTTTTCTCAATATAAGGATAGGTGAAGGGAATATATATGTATATATGTGTACATATACACATATGTCTATAAAGAAGGGTATATATGCGTATGAATACATATGTGAGTGTGTGTATAAATGTGTAAGGGTATACATAGCCAGAGGGCACAGGATTAATTGAATAGGAAGGGATGATATTTTTAAAGCTGAAATTGAGAGGTGGGAGAGGAATATAATGAGAGGAGACAGGGAGAGACAGAATGGGGTTAATCATCTCATATAGAAGAGGCAAGGGATAACTGTTACAATGGAGGGGAAGAACTAGAAGGCAAAAGGGAGTGGGGTCAACCTTACTCTAATTGAATTTGGCTTAGGGAAGGAATGACATACTCTCTAAA
>JAQQSV010002920.1:0-11814 GCA_028646515.1 Pseudochirops corinnae | reverse complement strand
TTTGTACATATGGTGTTCCTACCACTTCTATGATCTCTTTGGGATACAACCCTAGAAGTGGTATTACTGGTTCAAAGGGTATGCAATTATTTATAGCCCTTTGGGCATAGTTCCAGATTGTTCTTCAGAATGGCTGGATCAGTTCACAGCTCCACCAACAATGCATTAGTGTTCTGATTTTTCTACATCCTCTCCAGTATTTATCATTTTACTATTTTGTCATCTTAGCAAGTCTGGCCAGTGAAATTTGGTACCTCAGAGTTGTTTTGATTTGCATTTCTCTAGTCACTAGAGATTTGGACCATTTTTTCATATGCTTATAGATGTCTTTAATTTCATCTTCTGAAAACTGACTGTTCATATCCTTTGACCATTTATCAATTGGGGAGTGGTTTGTATTCTTATAAATTGGACTCCATTCTTTGAATATTTTAGAAATGAGGCCTTTATCAGAGACACTAGTTGTAAAAATTCTTTTCCAATTTTCTACTTCCCTTTTAATCTTGGCAACATTGGCTTTGTTTGTACAGAAACTTTTCAATTTAATATAATCAAAATTATCCATTTTGCATTTTGTAATGCTCTCTAATTCTTATTTCATCATGTAGTCTTCCCTGCTCCATAGATCTGACAGGTAAACTACCCCTTGCTCTCCAAGATTGTTTACAGTATCAACCTTTATACCTAGATCATGTACCCATTTCAATTTTATTTTGATGTACCGTGTTAGATTTCAGTCTATGCCCAATTTCAGGCATACTGTGTTCCAGTTTTGCCAGTTTTTGTCAAATAGTGTGTTCTTATCCAAAAAATGGGGGTATTTGGGTTTATCAAAGAGTAGATTACTATAGTCATTGGCTGCTGAGTCTCATGTACCCAATCTATTCCATAAATCCATTGTTCTATTCCTCAGCCAGTACCAAGTAGTTTTGAAGACTGCTGTTTTGTAATACAGATTAAAATCTGGTATGGGTAGGCCACCTTCCCTAGCATTTCTTTTCATTAGTTGCCTTGATATTCTGGACCTTTTGTGCTTCCAGATGAATTTTGCTACTATTTTTTCTTGTTCTACAAAGTAAGTTTTGGTAGCTTGATTGGTATGGCACAAAATATGTAATTTAATTTAGGTAAGATTGTCATTTTTATTACATTACCTCAACCCAGCCATGAGCAATTGATGTTTTTCCAATTATTTAGTGTTCATATATGTTCTAGGTTTATTATTTCAGGTAGATTCCCAGATATTTTATAATGCCTACAGTAACTTTAAATGGAATTTCTCTTTCTATCTCTTGCTGTTGAATTTCATTAGAGATATGTGTATAGGAATGCTGAGGATTTATGTGGGTTTATTTTATGTCCCACAACTTTGCCAAATTTGTTTATTATCTCAAGTTGCTTTTTACTTGATTCTCTAGGATTCTCTAAGTATATCATCACATCATCTGCAAAGAGTGATAGCTTAGTCTCTTCTTTGCCTAATTTGATTCCTTCAGTTTTTTTTTTCTCCTCATTGCTACTGCTAACATTTCTAGTACCAAATTGAATAAGCAGGGTGATAGTGGACATCCTTGTTTCACCCCTGTTCTTACTGGAAACGCTTCTAGCTTATCCCTATTACATATACTACTTGCTGACAGTTTCAGAGAGATGCTACTTATTATTTTAAGGAAGACTCCATTTATTCCTATACTTTCTAACGTTTTAAATTGGAATGGGTGTTGTATTTTGTCAAAAGCCTTTTCTGCACCTATGGAGATTATCATATGGTTTCTGCCAGTTTTATTGTTGATGTGATCAATTATACTGATAGTTTTCCTGATAATGAACCACCCTTGCATTCCTGGAATAAATTTTGCCTGATCAAAATGTATTATTCTCTTGATGATTTGCTGTAGTCTTTTTGCTAAAATTTTATTTAGAATTTTTGCATCTATATTCATGAGGGAAATTGGTCTGTAATTTCCTTTCTCTGTTTTGTCTCTTTCTGATTTAGGCATCAGTACCATATTTGTCTCATAAAAAGAATTCGGTATGACTCCTCCAATTTTCACAAATACTTTGTAAAGTATTGGAGTCAATTGTTCTTTAAATGTTTGGTAGAATTCATTAGTAAAGCCATCTGGCCCTGGAGATTTTTTCCTAGGGAGTTCATTGATGGCTTGTTCAATTTATTTTTCTGAAATGGGGTTATTTAAGTAGTTTACTTCCCTTTCATTTACTCTAGGCAACTTGTATTTTTGTAAATATTCATCCATTTCACTAAGATTGTCAAATTTATGTGCATGCAATTGGGTAAAATAATTCCTAATTATTCTTTTAATTTTCTCTCCTTTGGGGGTAGATTCACCCTTTTCATTTTTGATATTTGTAATTTGGTTTTTTTCTTTCTTATTTTTCCTATCATTTTGGCTAAAGTTTTATCAATTTTATTGGCTTTTTCATGATACCAACTCTTAGGTTTATTTATTAATTCAACAGTTTCTTGACTTCAATTTTATTAATCTCCCCTTTGGTTTTCATTATTTCCAATTTAGTATTTAATTAGGGATTTTCAATTTGTTCTTTTTCTAGCTTTTTTGTTTGCATGCCCAATTCACTGATCTCTATTTTCTCTAATTTGTTCATGTATGTATTCAGGGATATAAAACTTCCCCTAAGAACTGCCTTTACTGCATCCCATAAGTTTTGGTATGTTGTCTCATTATTGTTATTCTCTTGAATGAAGTTACTGTTTGTTTCTAAAATTTCATGTTTGACCCATTCATTCTTTAGGATCAAGTTATGTAGTTTCCAATTAGTTTTTCGTCTGTCCTTCCATGGTCCTTCATTACAAGCAATTTTTATGGCATCATGATCTAAGAAGGATGTATTTAATATTTCTGCCTTTCTGCACTGAATTGTGAGGTTATTTTGCCTTAATGCATGGTCAATTTTTTTGTATATGTGCCATATACCACTGAGAAGAAGTTATATTCCTTTTTATTCCCATTCAATTTTCTCAGAAGTCTACCATATCTATCCTCTTTAAGATTCTATTTATCTCCTTAACTTCTTTCTTGTTTATTTTGAGGTTAGATTTATCAAGCTCAGAGAGGGGGAGATTGAAGTCCCCCACTAGTATAGTTTTGCTATCTATTTCTTCCTCTAGCATCCTTAATTTCTCCTTTAGGAATGTGGATGCTGTACCACTTGGTACATAAATGTTTAGTAATGATATTGCCTCATTTTCGATGGTGCCATTTAGCAGGATATAGTTTCCTCCCTTATCTCTTTTAATGAGATCTATTTTTGCTTTTGCTTTGTCTGAGATAAGGATCGCTACCCCTGCTTTTTCTTTTTTACTTTAGCTGAGGCATGATATATTTTACTCCAGCCTTTTACCGTTACCCTGTGTATATCTCCTTGTTTCAGATGTGTTTCTTGTAAACAGTATATTGTAGGATTATGGTTTTTAATCTATTCTGCAATCTGCCTCTGTTTTATGGGAGATTTCATTTCATTCAAATTTACAGTTATGACTACTATCTGTGTCTTTCCCTCCATCTTATTCCCTCCCCTGTTTATGCTTTTATTTTTCCCTTCTCCCTTCCCCTTCTTAAGAGTTTTCCTTTTGACCACTGCTTCCCTAAGTATTCCCTTCTTATCTAACAAGTGTGCGTGGCACAATGGATAGAAGGTGGGGCCTGGAATGAGGAAGACCTCATTTTAAATTCAGTCTCAGATACTTACTAGCTGTGTGACCACAGAAAAGTCATTTGAATCTGTTGCCTTCAGTTATCACCTAAAAAATTTTTGATCATTAATAAATAGGTGGAGAATGAAATTACAAACCACTCTAGTATCTTTGCCAAGAAAACCACAAAAGGAGCTAAGAAGAGCTATAAAAAACGAGAGAACCAAACAACAACAATATTTTTAGGATCCCCTTACCTAAGCTTAAATGTATTTCTTTTTAACTTAACTTTCACTCACTTCCTAAGAGTAATTCTCTTGTGCACAAGTGGCCAAAGGATTTGAGAAATCAAAAAAAAAAAAAGCAAAATAGCAGGAATCACATAAAAATCTTCCTAATCACTAAAACAAAAGTAAATAAATATAAAACAACTCTAGAGCATCACCCAATACCCAACAAATTGACAACTCTGTTTTTATCCAAATATTTTGGAAAACAATTTGATATGAGAACAGTTACCAATTGATTATATCCTTAAATTCAATGATCCCATTATTTGATCTCTAATTCAAAGATCTCAATGACAGAAAGATCTTAATATGCTAATATATCATATTGCCATTATTTGTAATAGCAAAAATAACTTGTTAGAGTATGAGTCATGATTTTTGATTGAGAAAATGTGTATTATATATATAGAAAATAGATTTTTAGTTAGGCCTTCTTTGATCCCTTCTATTCCTCCAATTCATTCATTTAGTCAAGTATTTATCAATGAATGTAAAAGTAATACAATAGATAGAGAGTCTTTGAATTTAGGAATCTCTGGTTTCAAGTCTTTTTAAAAATTAATTAATTGATTTACTTTTAGTTTATGACCTTCAGTTCTACAAATTTCTGAGATCCAAATTTCCTCCCCCTCCATCTCCTCCCTCTTTCCCAAATATGGCAGCCTACAATACAATATATGTTCTACAAATACTTACACATTAAACATTAGTCCAGTTGTAAAGAAGGATTACAACCAATGGAATGACCAACAAGAAAGAACAAAACAAAACGCAAAAGAGAGAGAGCAAGTAGATTGCTTTAATTTGTATTCAGACTCTGTAGTTCTTTCTCTGGATATGGATATACCTTTCCATACCTTTCCATAATCAGTCTTCTGGAGTTGTCTTCTAACCTTGTATTGCTGAGAGGAGCTCAGTCTATCAAAGTTGCTTATTGGGGCAGCTAGGTGGCTCAGCGAATAGAGCACTGGCCCTGGTGTCAGGAGGACCTGAGTTCAAATCCAACCTCAGACACTTAACACAAAAACTAGCTGTGTGACCTTGGGCAAATCACTTAATGCCAATTGCCCTACCTTCCCCCTCCAGAAAACAAAAAATAGAAATAAATTTTTTTTAAAAGTAATTCTTGTAAAAAAAAAGTTTCTTGTCACAGATACAATGTGTCTGTAATTCTGTACAAAGTTCTCCTGGTTCTGCTGCCCTCACTCAGCAGCAGTTTATAAAAGTTTCTCCAGGTTATTACGAAGTCTATCTGCTCCTCATTTCTTATAGCACAATAGTATTCCATTACATTCATATACCCCAAGTTGTTTAGCCATTCCACAATTGATGGGTACCTCCTTGATTTCCAATTGTTTACCATCACAAAAAGAGCTGCTATAAATAACTATATTTCAATATAATTGGTTTCCTTTATAGTTCTAAATATTTTACTTTATACATTTAAAATGTTGTTCTGGAGTGAGGTCTACAGGATTCATCAGACAGCATAAAGATATGCATATGTATACACACACATAGTTGTCCTCCCACTTAAATGATCTCTAGAAGTGGAATTGCAGGGTCAAGGGCATACAGATTTTTACAGAACTTTGGCCATAGTTCCAAATTGCTCTCCAGAATGGTAGGATCAGTTTGCAACTCCACCAACAATGCATTAGTGTTCCAATTTTCTTATGTCTTCTCCAACATTCATCATTTTCCACTTTTGTCATGCTAGCCAATCTGATACATGTGATGTGGTACCTCAGAGCTATTTTGATTTGCATTTCTCTAATCAATAGTTATTTCCTATAGATATTGTTAATTTCTACCTCTGAAAACCACCTGTTTATGTCCTTTGACCACTTCACAATTGGGGAATGACTTGTATTCTTACATATTTGACTCAGTTCTCTGTGTTTTAGAAATGAGGCTTTATCAGAGATACTGGTGGTAAAAATATTCTGCCTTAGTCCTAATCTTGGTTACATTGGTTTTGTTTATACAAAAACTTTTCCAATTTAATGTAATCAAAATTATCCATTTTGCATTTTGTCATGCTCTCTATCTCTTGTTTGGTCATAAATTTTTCCATTCTCTATAAATCTGATGGGTAAACTATTCTTTATTCTACCAGATGCCTTATAATATCAGCCTTTATATCTAAATCATGAAACCATTAGGTGTTATTTTGGTACACGATGTAAGATATGGATCTATTCCCAGTTTCTGCCATACTATTGTCTGCTTTTCCCAGAGGTTTTGTTCAAATAGTGAGTTCTTATCACAGAAGCTAGAGTCTTTGGGTTTATCAAACAATAGATTACTATAGTCATTGACTACTATGTCTTGTGTACCTAATCTATTCCACTGATCCACCCCTCTATTCCTCAGCTAGTACTAAGTACTTTTGATGACTGCTGCTTTATAATGAAGTTTCAAACCTGGTATGGCTAGGCCACCTTCCCTAGCATTTCTTTTCATTGAATCTCTTGATATTCTGGACATTTTATTCTTCCAGATGAATGTGTTACTATTTTTTCTAGCTCTATAAAATAATATTTTGGTTGATTGATTGTCATGGCACTAAATATATTTAGGTAAAATTGTCATTGTTATTATATTAGCTTGACCTAACGATGCACAGCTGATGATTTCCTAATTATTTAGACCTGACCTTATTTGAGTGCAAAGTATTTAATAATTGTGTCTATATAGTTCCTGAATTTGTTTTGGCAGGTAGTCTCCCAAATATTTTATAATGTCTTCAATAACTTTAGATGGAATTTCTCTTTCTATTTCTTGCTTTTGGGCTTTGTTAGAAATATATAGGAATGCCAAGAATTTATGAGGGATTATTTTTTATCCTGCAACTTTGCTAAATTTATTTATCTCAAGTAGTTTTTATTTGATTCTATAGGATTCTCTAAGTATATCATCATATCATCTGCAAAGAGTGATAGCTTAGTCCCTTCTTTGCCTAATTAAATTCCTTCAATTTCTTTTTCTTCTATTATTGCTAAAGGTAACATTTCTAGTACCTAATTGGATAACAGGAGTGATAGTGGACATCCTTGTTTCACCCCTGATCTTACTGGAAATGTTTCTAGCTTATCCCCATTACATGTGATACTTGCTAATGGTATTAGACACATGCTACTTATTCTTTTAAGAAAGACTCCATTTATTCCTATGCTTTCTAGTATTTTTAAAAGGAATGGGTATTGTATTTTGTCAAAAGATTTTTCTGCATCTGTTGAGATAATCATATAGTTTCTACTAGTTTTATTGTTAATATGATCAATTATACTGCTAGTTTTCCTAATATTGAATCAGCCTTGCATTACTGGAATAAATCCTACCTGATCAAAGTGTATTATTCTTATGATAAATTGCTGTAATCTTTCTGCTAATATTTTATTTAAAATTTTTGCA
Source organism: Pseudochirops corinnae (assembly GCA_028646515.1). Taxonomy (NCBI): domain Eukaryota; kingdom Metazoa; phylum Chordata; class Mammalia; order Diprotodontia; family Pseudocheiridae; genus Pseudochirops; species Pseudochirops corinnae. Next base: position 4,431 of record JAQQSV010002920.1, on the reverse strand, counting down.
TCTACATTCATGAGGGAAATCAGTCTATAATTCTCTTTCTCAGTTTTGGCTCTTTCCAGTTTAGGTATTGGTACCATATTTGTGTCATAAAAAGAATTTGGTAGAATTCCTTCTCTGACTTTCCTAATTAGTTTATAAAGTATTGGAACTAATTGCTCTTTAAGTGTTTGATAGAGTTCACTTGTAATCCATCTGTCCCTGGAAATTTTTCCCTAGGGAGTTCATTGATGGCTTGTTAAATTTCTTTTTTTCTGAAATTGGGTTATTTAAGTATTTTACTTCCTCTTTAGTTAATCTGGGCAATGTACACTTTTGTAAATATTCATTCATTTCACCAAGATTGTCAAATTTATGGGCATACAATTGGGCAAAATAATTCTTAATTATTGTTTTAATTTCCTCTTCACTGGAAGCAAATTCGCCCTTTTCATTTTTTGATACTGCTCATTTGTTTTTCTTCTTTTCTTTTTAAATCAAATTGACTAAATGTTTAATCAATTTGATTGTTTTTTTTTAATAAAACCAGTTCTTAGTTTTATTTATGAGTTCAATAGTTTTCTTCATTTCACTTTTATTAATCTCTCCTTTGGTTTTCAATGTTTCTAACTTAGTATTTAATTGGGGATTTTCAATCTGATCTTTTTCTAACTTTTTCATTTGTATGCCCAATTCTTTGATTTCCTTTTTCTCTATTTTATTCATGTAAGTATTCAGAGATATGAAACTTCCCCTAAGAACTACTTATGCTGCATCCCACAAGTTTTGATACATTGTCTTATTACTGTCATTCTCTTGAATGAAGTTACTGATTGTATCTATGATTTCTTGTTTGACCCACTCCTTAGGATTAGATTAATTTCCAATTAGTTTTTAATCCATCTTTCCATGGCCCTTTATTACATATAATTTTTATTGCATCATAATCTGAGAAGGATGCGTTTAATATTTCTTCCTTTCTGCACTGAATTGTGAGGCTTTTATGCCCTTATATGTACCTTTTATGTACATGGTCAGTTTTTGTGTATGTGCCATGTACTGCCGAGAGAAAGGTATATTGCTTTCCATCCACATTCTATTTACCTCCTTAACTTCTTTCTCATTTATTTTCAAATTAGATTTATCAAATTCAGAGAGGGGGAGGTTGAGGTCCCCCATTAGTTTAGTCTTGCTATTAATTTCTTACTCTAACTCTCTTAACTTTGACTCTAAGAATTTGGTACTATACCACTTGATGCATATATTTTTAGTAATGATATCACCTCATTTTCAATGGTATCTTTTCACAGGATATAGTTTCCTTCTTTATGTCTTTTAATTAAGTCTATTTTTGCTTTTTCTTTGTCTGATATTAGGATTGCTATCCCTGATTTGTTTCCTTAGCTGAAGCATAATATATTCTATTCCAGCCTTTTACTTTTCCCCTGTGTGAATCCCTGTTTCAAATGTGTGTCTTGCAAATAGTGCATTGTAGGATTATGGTTTTTAATCCATTCTGCTATCTGCCTCTCTTTTGGGGAAGAGTTCACCCCATTCACATTCACAGTTATGATTACTATCTGTCTTTCTCCCCATTCTTTTCTCCACTATGTTTATGCTTTTATTTCTCTCTTCTCCCTTCCTTTCCTTAAAAATTGACCTTTTGACCACCACCTCCATCAATATTCCCTCCATCTCAGCCCCTCTCCCTTTTCCTACCTTTCCCCCTTACTACTTCTTTCCTTCCTTCTAATCACTCTCCCACTTTTTTTCCCCCTTTTCCCTCCTACTGCTTACAATGCACTCTAATAGTAATGGGAATTTGAAGATCTTCCCTGCTTTGAAAATACACTCTGTCTCCTAAGAGCCTGAATTTAATCACATGCACCCTGTGGTGGGAGGAGTTTGCTGAAGGGAAGCTGGGAGTCAGAGTCAGTTAGATTGGGAGGAGAGTCCACATCCAACGGAGACAGACACACTTGAGAGTACAAGTTGGTATTTGCTACCTTCTGTGACAGCTAGACTTGTGTTGGTTTGTGGGAAGGCTAAAAGATACTGTGGCTCTCTGTGCTATTGTAGCTTACTGACTTCTTTTCTACTATGATGGAATTGACTTACTGGTTTTGGGATTCATTTTCTGGTCTCTGAATAAATGTTTTACTTCTGTCTTCTATATGGAGAGTCTGTTATATTTTGTAATTGAGCACTATACCAGTATATTTATAGTGCTCATAGGTACTGTGAATATTGCATTGGCTCCACAGGCACATTATATTTTTATACTTAACAAAGTGTGTTATTCTCTCCTTGAACCAAATCTGATGATTGTAAATCTTCTTTCCTTCTACTATCATAAGTTGTTTTTTAATCTTCACATTAGATTCCTATACTCAACTGAGTATGTTATTCCCTCCTTGAACCAAAACCAATTAGAGTAAAACTCATACAGTGTTCATCTCCCTCCCTTCTTTCCCTCTACTATGATGTTTTTATGGCTTTTCATATGGCATAATTTACTTTTTTCTGTCTCCTCCTTTCCTCTTCTCCCCTTAAAAACGTTTTTTATCTTCACATTAGTTAATTTATATGTACACCCTCTATTGATGTATATCCCTATTAAATATCATGATATTTCACAATTCTCTACATTGACAGGTATCATCCTCCCATATAGGGATGTAAACAGTTTGCTGTTATTGAATAACAAGGGGTGTGTGTGTGTGTGTGTGTGTGTGTGTGTGTGTGTGTGTATGTGTGTATGTGTGTGTGTGTGTGTTTTCCCTGTTCACCTTTTTATGTGTCTCTTGAGTCGTGTATTGGGAGATCAAATTTTCCTTTGAGCTCTGTCCTTTTCAGCAAGAAGGTCTGGGAGTCCCCTATTTCAATCAATGACCATCTCCTTGACTGAAAAATTATGCTCAGTTTTGCTTGGTAGCTGATCCTTGGTTGTAGTCCAAGCTCTTTTGCCTTATGATATATAATTTTCCAATCCCTCTGATCTTTTAATGTAGAAGCTGCTAGGTCCTTTGTGAAACTGACTGTAGTTCTGCAATATCTGAATTATTTCTTTCCGGCTTATTGCAGTATTTTTCCTGGACTTGATAATTCTGGAATTTGGATATAATATTCCTTGGAGTTTTCAATTTGGGATCTCTTTCAGGAGGTATTCAGTGCATTCTTTTGATATCTATTTTATCCTCTGGTTTTAAGACCTCAGGGTAGTTTTTCTTGATTATTTCTTGGAAAATGTTGTCCAGGCTTTTTTTTTTTTTTTTTTTCATCATTGCTTTTTTCATCATTGACCAGTAATTCTTAGATTCTCTCTCCTGGATCTGTTTTTCAGGTCAGTTCTTTTTCAATTGAGATATTTTACATTTTCTTCTATTTTTTAATACTTTAGATTTTGTTTGACTGATTATTGATGCCTCATAGAGCCATTAGCTTCAGTTTGTCTAATTCTAATTTTTAGTAAATTGTTTTTTTTAGTTAGTTTTTGAATCTCCTTTCCATTTGTTCAGTTTTTACTTTTAAGGAGTTATTTTCTCCAGTTAGATTTTTGAACCTCCTGTCCCATTTGATAATATTTGGTTTTTCAGGAGCTGTTTTCTTCAATGAAATTTTGTTTTCTATTTTGTCCATCATATTTTAAAAATTTTTTTTAAAAATAATTTGTCAATTTATCTGGGTTCCGGTATTAGCACTTGCTGGCTCTCTGCCTTTCTAATTTGACTTTTAAAATTTTTCTTGAGCTCTTCCAAGAATGCCTTTTGGGCTTGAGACCAAGTCATATTCCCTTTTGGAGTTTCAGGTGTGGGTATAGAGTCAACGCTGTACTCTTCTGAATTTTGCTCTTCTCCCTCACTATAATAGCATTCTATATTCTTTTTTTTCCAATTTGCTTTTTGTCCATTGCAATTGTCTATTTCCTGACTTTTAACGTGGATCTCTCCTTCTGGGGTACAGAGGGCTCTGACCCACACTTCTTATGCTGGGAGTTAAGGGCCTGGTTTTTGTCTCTGTGTGCTGCGGCCTCTGAGTGCCTAGACTGGGGCAAGGCCAGGACTTTTGGCATTTAAACTGAAGCTCACAGAGTGATGTGTTTGGCAGGGGTCGTCTGGCTGCTGCATGCCTCTGTGCCCTGGACTAGAGCTCAGGTATACTCAACTGCTGGTGGCTGGGTTGCACTCACATCTGCCAATTCCCCTGGTTGTGTGAAGGCATACCTGGAGTTCCGGTATTAGCACTTGCTGGCTCCCTACCCCTGGAGTTCAGGATCTCCTGGTGGTCAGTTGAGATGAGGTTTGTTGGGATGCACTTTAGCCTCAGCACAGCCACAGTCATACCCTTCCTCCAGGTTTCCCAAGCCTGCCCCTGGTTTCATTATTTCAGGATTTTACACTTGGGCCATATTCTCTGGGTTTTTTAAGGTCCAAAAAAAAAAAAAAAAGAGAAGGG
>JAQQSV010002919.1:0-19749 GCA_028646515.1 Pseudochirops corinnae | reverse complement strand
TACCTCTCATCCCCCTTCCCCCTACTTTTCTATGTGGCAAGATGCCCAGTTTAGAGCCCATGTCATTCCTTCCTCAAGCCAAATGCCGCGTCACAGCTATTCTTGTCTGCCTTACAGGAAAGACAACTCTTACAGAAAAGGTTCATCTGGTCAAGTCTTGTCTATGCACACTTAGTTCAGGATTAGTGGCTGATTAAAAGACCATTGAAGACCATCGTGCAGTGGACTGACAGGAAACAGTGAGATGATCATTGTGAATACTCTGAATCAGGGAGATCAAGGATCCTTCCACCATGCGTTTCTGGAAGCAGACTCAGGCTCAATAACATGTGGATATTGCTCCTGCTATTAGGACTGGGGCTTCAGTGGCAGTACTTCCATTATATGTGTAGAATGTTTTGCATATTTTAACATGTTACATGCCAACTTTTATTATGTTTAATACTTCCACCCACTTGGTAGGCGATGCCCTGGACTCATGAAAAGAGTGGTAACCCCCTTGTATAGGGGGAGTGTGGATTCTTCTTCAGAGATGGTTGGATGGCACTTGGAAGAAGAAGAGGCAAACTCGATTTCTTGATGTTAGCAAGAGTTCTTGGAGCCCCAGAATGTAGGGGAGCCAGTCTACCAAAATTGCTCGTGATGTCCAGTGCTCCCAAAGCTAAACCCTGCTGGGAGCAGATCTCCCCTGTGTGAGATTGTTTTCTCTCTCCTTCTCTGAGCTGAGATCTGATCTCATTCCCTGCCAAAGAGGTTCCATACTGTGCTATATTCTATGCGAATCTGTATGACTTTCTTGGCTTTCTGGCTGTTCTGTACTTCAATAAAGAGGTTTCCTAGTTGTTTGTATGTAAAGCTAAGGGTTATCCTGCCCTCGAAAGTAATCAGGGAAAATGGCATCCAGCTGCTGAAGTCCTTGAAGTACGCACCACAGACTCCTAGTATTTGAGATATGGGGGAGAGGTACCATTCTAGCCCAATGGCCCTCCTGAAGAAAGGAGATTGGAGGAAAGATTCCGGGCCTCAGCGGGCTTGGATCCTGCCTGTTACTCTTCTGCTAAGCCCCAGACAACCCTCCCCCTGCTCCTTACAAAGGTGACTTTGCACAGCCCTGCCTCCCTTCAGTCCAATTCACTAGCAAGTCATGACGTCACCTTCCTTTTCGAGAACAGGACAAACAACAACAAAGTAGAAGCCGCCCTCCCTTTAAAGGAATTGACCAGATCCCCAGATCAGATATCTATTCATGCAGCACATGAGTGAAACATCTCTTTATGTACACACAACAACCAGCCGCAAATCCACCTCAATGTGGTTTGCCATTCTACATTGGAGCCCAAGTAGAGTGCTCTGTGTCCCCCTTTCTGCTTCTGTCTTCTCTTTTCTCTGCATCTTTCCTCATGCCATCACCCACTGTTGGGATAAGACCATCTGTTGACTGTTGAAATATCTCCCTTTAAGAGGTAACTCAAACGCCTCCATGGAGCCTCCTTGCCCCACCCCACCCCTGGCTGGAAGGTCTCATCCTTTCTCAAATTTCTCTTGGTGTTTTGTGGAGCTCCCCTTTGCCCTTAACATATCATACTTCTTATCATCCTTAGACTTGGGAGTGCTTTGGATCGCCGATTCCCTCCTATTCCCCAAACTTTCAATCTGTTTGCTCAGTGAGGGCAGGAGCTAGGAGCTATTATTGATAAATATGTATATATATATATTCATTCCCAGAACCCAGCACAAGTGCCTTATATATAGTAGGCACTTAATACATGCTGTTTTTTTTAAAAAAATGATGTAATTTGAAAGAGAAGTCTGGATTTCTGACTTCCACCATATCCTTTTCCCATATGAATTCAGGAGTGCAGCAGTGAGAGGGCAGACATTACCTTGGTATCTGCTTTCAATGGGCAGAGTGAGAACGTCACATGAGGTTCGTTAGTAGGGGGGAAACCATACCTTTCTGAGATTTCCCTTGTCCCTTCCTATTGCATTCCAAATAAAAGGAAAAGAGGGTGAATGTAGATTCCACCACTTGGTACCTCTGCGACCTCCGGCAAATCACTTCATCTGTCTCAGGTTTCAGGTATCTGAGCTGGAGAACAGACCAGGTGCTATCCATGGCCTCTTCTAACCCTCAAATTCTGTGATTCAGGATCTAGAAGAGTCTATGGGTAGAACTGTAACTGGGATGGGGGCGGTGGGCCTCAGGGATTTGCCCCAGGGCAGAGAATTTAGAAGGTGCCACAGCATGATTCAGGGGACGTGCTTTCTCCTTTACCTGCTCCTGTCCTTGGAAGCGGCATTGGCTGATTTCTCTACCTTTAGCAGCTTAGAAATCTCCTAGAACCAGTATTTTCATTTCTTTCTCATTCTTCAACACTTCAACACTGGTTAGTCTCTAGCCTAGAAACATTGAAACACTGGGCTCTGGTAGGCAGGTAAATGTTTAACAATCAGCTCTCCAAAAGGTATGTGTGTATGTGTTTATATGTAATTACAACACATTGTATATGTCATGAATATGTATGTAATATATTTTGTTGTTGTTCAGTCATTTCAGTTCTGTCTGATTCTTTGTGACCCCATTTGAGGTTTTCTTTGAAACAGAATTCTGGAAAAGTTTGCCATTTCCTTCTTCAGCTCATTTTATAGAAGAGGAAACTGAGGTAAATTGGGTTAAATGACTTGCCCAGGGTCACCCCGCTAATGGCTAAAACTGGATTTGAACTCAAGTATTTCCGCCCTAGGTCTGGCACTACGCCACCTAGTGGCCCTTTGTGTGCAATACACGAGTGACCCATACCTTTCTAGGTACATAGTAATCAATCATATATCCACATCTATTTGTGTATCATATATATGAGGCACACTTTTAAGTTTAATCTGCATTGACACTTTCTCCATAAGTTTTTTTCAGTCTAGATAATCAATAAAACAATAAATAGAGGGTTGATTCACAGCATTTGCTGATTTTGGGAAGTGTAAATACTCACACTAAAAATACAACCATTGTCTTTTGCTGGTCCATATGAGCTGGTTCCAGCACATCCTGCATCCAGGGACAGGCTCATGCCGTTTCCTTAGTGGTAGCTCCCCAGCTGAACCCCTCTTCCTCCCCACCCCGCTTTTCCTAGCACAAACGCTGGAGCTACACTCCCCCCTTTAGGAGAAGAGATGCTATTCCTACCAAGTCATAGACTTTGCTGATACTTTTTTGCTGCAATAATTCCAGAAGAAGCATTTGCTGCCTTCTTTTGGCTTTTCCCAGACTTGCCCAGTATGGTAGTGAGATTGGCATGACCTAGAATTCAGAGAAGCAAGAGAACTTGGTATTTATGTAAACTCCTGAAACCTTCCCTTCCCCATCCCTGTCTGCTCAGCCCCCCAGCCTCAGACACACGTGCACATTCACCCAGAGCTCCATTATGACAAAAATGTCACGCCGAGTGATGGGAGTGAGCCTCAAGAGCGCACTCCCACTGCCTCAGTCACAGGGTTGCTTTCATTTCCTATCAAATGTTATCATTTGAATTTCATTTGAGTGAATAGGAAAATGATTCTCAGGTGATTGCTGCAAAAGACAGCATGGAAGGTCCTTAGGGAATCATTTCCCATAAGCTCCACTCCAGCTCCACTGGGCATTTGAAAAGGAGTAGGACAGTTCTGAAGGCAGCTAGGTGGCACTGAAGGCAGCTAGGTGGCAGCTAGGTGGCACTGAAGGCAGCTAGGTGGCACAGATAGAATACTGGGCTTAGAGTCAGAAAGATCTGAACTCAAATCTGGCCTTACACACTTACTAGCTGTGTGACCCTGGGCAAATCACTTTACCCTGTTTGCCTCAGTCTCCTTATCTGTCAAATGAACTGGAGAAGGAAATGGCAAACCACTCAAATATCTTTTTTTGTTTTTTGGAGGGGGGAAGGCAGAGTAATCAGGGTTAAGTGACTTGCCCAAGGTCATACAACTAGTAAATGCTAAATGTCTGAGGTCAGATTTGAACTCAGGTCCTCTTGACTCCAGGGCTGGTGCTCTACTCACTGCGCCACCTAGCTGCCCCCAAACCCAATTATTTACATCAGAGATATCAAACTGGGGGCCAGCAAGAGCAAAAAGAATAAAATATAATTGGTAAACGTTGATCAAAAGAACTAAAAATACAATATAACATAGAGTTAATTTATGGTTTTCTATGCAGCCACAGAGATCTCTTTCTATTTGAATTTGAAACTCCTGATTTATCCATTATTTCTCCCTTTAGAATGCGAGTTCTTTGAGAGCAGGAATAATTTTTAAAAGCTTTTTTTTTTTTTTGATATCCCCAGCATACAATAATCCTATTGAATGGCTGACTGACTCACCTCACTGGGTACTTATCCAGCTCATATTCTTCTATCTTTTCCCCAAAAATACCATGGTTGACTGTGTAAAGTGCTTTGCTAAAATCTAGTTGGTGTTGGTCCTTCGTTTTTCGAAAAGGACCGATGACATGATGAGGTCATGTCTTTACTTGTGCGTAAATTGGATTTAAGTGAGTCAGAGTTACACAAAGTCTTTTGCCTCACTCTCTCTTCCAGAGTCATCAAAGTCCAGTGGCAAGACAAAAGTGAGGACCACTGACAATGTTCCAGGATGCAGAGGATGACCTTGATGTCTTCCATGTTTGACCCAGCTCTAAGCACTCTGTGGCACCTGCTTCAGCCACCTTTGTGGCCATTGGAGTAAATTGTTCTCATCCACCTATTCCACCAAGGGAAATTTTAACATTCCCCTAAATCAGGGATAGATTTGAGGCCTGTCAGTTACCCTCAACTTGCTTTAGCCCATCTGTTGAGATGGTTTTACTGGGGTACAGAGGCTGTGCATGTTACAACTTCTTGGAGCTGCAGGAGAAAGTTGGGTGGTGGGTAAACACCAAAGTGGGATGAGCAGCCCTCGCAATAGAGCTGATAGGCCTCTTCTCAACATTCCTCTTATTTACTGGTCTATCAACCTTGTCACAGATGCCCATGAGGTTACTGGTCCTGGCTGAATCCATATTGTGCTTTATGCTCAGCACCTCACTGCAGAATCCTTTTATAATACATCCTAGACTTTTGTCAGCAATGCAGATAGAGCTCCCTGACTCAGTTGGCCAACTCTGCTCTTTTTCTACGTTTGAAAATTGGGACATATGTCTTTCCCCAGCCCCAGCAGTGCCTCTCCCATGATCGTTCAAAGTTCACACAGGTTGGATTCACCATCACAATCTCCTGTTTTTATAGCGCTCTGGAATACAGTTTATCTGGGCCCGCCAACTTGGATTCATCAAGGGTTGTCTTAGGACCTCCTCATTTATGTTAAGTTCAGCTCCCTATTAACCACTTTGATTTTGACCTTTCAAATCCAAAGGTCATTATCCTTGGCAGAGAAAACAAGCAAAATAAGACATCAACTGTACTTTTCTTTTTAATGTCCATCCTGAACAGCCTGAGTGAGCTGTCAGGGGATCTGATTAAAGCTTGAAGGTCACTTGGTCCAACTCTATTTTATGGAGAAGAAAAACACAAACCAGAGAAATTTAGTGATTTTTCCAGGGTCACCTAGATTGTCAGGATTCAAATTCAGGTCCTTTGAATCCAAATCTGATACCCTTCCCAGTGTCCCTCTTTTGATCCTCTTTCCCACACAAGAGCTCAAAAGAAAACAAAATAAACAAAACCCCAAACCTTCTCCCTTGTTTTTAGTCTTCCTGGTTCAGCCTCATTTCATTTCAGACCCTTGGTAGTCTTGATGCTACTATTAGAGGGGTTTTCTTTTCTTCTTCCTTGCCTTCACTTCCATCTTCTGTGCAGGTCTCTTAAACGTCTAAATTTATTGGAGAGTTCCCTACGTGTCCACATTGTCTCTTAGGCACCTATACCTTTTCCTCCACATAAAAATTGTTTCTATCTGTCATTAGAATCTCAGTTTTGAGAGTTTTCCACTGGCAAACATGGTTCAGGGAATGGGTGCATTGGACTTGGAGTCAGGAGCATGGCACAGTGGATGGGGGCACTGAACCTGAAGTCAGACAATAGCTGTGTGACTGTGGGAAAGTCACTTAACCTCTCCATGCCTCAGTTTCCTCATTTGTAAAATGAGGGACTGAACATGATAGCTTCCAAAGTAATGCTCAATCTCCGATGCTATATTCCCCCCTATGCTCACTTGCCTCATAGAAATTTAGGCTATGGTATCCTACCTAGCCTTCCTCTTAATCCTTGGAAATCGGTTCTCTTCAAATCTAGAGTCTGTGTCTGACTACACCAGACTTTCTTTACCTTCTCTATCATAAATTTTAAGCGCTTTGAGATCAGATCACCACATTTCAAAGACTCATAGAATCTTAGAACTGGGAGGGACTTCGAGGGCTGTCTACTTGGATCTATACATATCCAAAATCCCTTCTCCAATATCTCCAACCTTCATTTGGTGTTATTGTTATTTATTCTTTGTTCTTGAAGAGAACCTTGACGTCAGGAATATGATTCCATGTCTTATAAGTAAATTGGATTTAAGTGAGGGAGGGCTGTGCAAGGTCACTAGCCTCAGTTTCTCCTCCAAAGTCATCTGGGTCCAGTGGCCAGATATAGATCAGGATGACTGGAGATGGCCCCCAACCTTCATTTGAAGACCTCCACTGAAGAAGAAGGAGTCTTATGAGAGAGTCTTAACCTACTCTTGGACAATTCCAAGTGAAAATTTTCTCCCTAGAAAACTTTCATTCCCTAGTCCTCCATCTGCCTTCTGAAACAAAACAGAATGAACCCAGTCTGTAAGCCACGTGATAGACCTTGAAATACTCAAACACAGCTGTCATTTCCCATCTCCACTACCCTAAATTGTGTCCCCCCCTCCTGGTTTAGCCAGGGTGCCAGAAATTCTCATGTTACTCATTCCTTTGAGTTGATGCATTGAAAACTTCTGTTTAACTATAAATACGATCAGGGAGGGATAACACATGGAGCCTATCAACAGCCCTTCACATCTTAGTACTAAGTCACCTAAACTGCTTTCAGAAGAGTAGCACCCTGAAGACTTGGGGCAGAGGATGGGTACATTTTTTCATAGGATGATAGTATCTGAGTTGTAAGGGATCTCAGAGAACATCCAGGTCAAACAGATGCATGAAATCCCTCTAGATCAGTGGTTTTTAACTTTTTTTGGCATCATGGATCCTCTTGGTGGTCTGGTAGACCGCTTTTCAGAATGATGTTTTTAAATGCATAAAATCAAATACATAGAATTACAAAGGGAACCAATTATACTGAAATGCAATTCTCTCTCTCTCTCTCTCTCTCTCTCTCTCTCTCTCTTTCTCTCTCTGTATAAATCTATCTACTGTCTATCACACAAGTTGACAGCCCCCAGGGTAAGGATCCATACCCTAGAGTTTCCCTAAAATGGTCATCCAGCTTCTCCTTGATGACCTATAGTGATGGGGAAATCATAGCCTTCCAAGGAAGCAGCCCATTCTATTTTTGGACAGCTCTAATCACTGGGTAGTTCTATTCTGCCAAAAATGTTCTATTCTGTTTTGCCAAAAATCTGTTTCTCTGCAACTTCCATACATTTGTTCTAGTCCTGCCCTTTGGGCTGAGTGAAATGAATCTAACCCCCTTTATTCAAGACAACCATTCCAATACCTGGAGAATGCTACCACATTCCTCACAAAGTCTTTTTTTCTCCAGGCTAAGGTTCCTTTCCAATCTCAGTTACAATATCTTTGTACTCTCTTCAGCCTCTCCATGATTTTTCTGGTATATAGTGCTCGGAGTTGGAAATGGCACATTTCATTTCTTGTCTTAGTTGATAAACATTTATTAAATGCCTACCATGTGCCAGGCATAATGCTAAGTGCTGGGGATATGAAAAGACAGTCCTTGCCCTCAAGATCCTTACAATTTAATCTGTATCTGTATCTTTTACTGGCTGTGCCCTATGTCTGAAAGGTACTCTTTTCTGATCTCTGTTTTTTGGGAATATCTGGCTTCCTTTGAACTTAGTTCAAACACTAGCTTCTACATGAAGCCCCAGCTACTAGTAGAGCCCTCCTCAAACCACCATGATAGTTTTACATATGTTCATTCATGTGATTTTGTATGTTGTTGTTTGGTTGTTTCAGTCATGCCTAACTTCATGATTCCATTTACATTTTCTTAGCAAATAAGAGTGGTTTGCCATTTTCTTCTCCATTTTGTGTGCATACACACATATGTATGGGTGTGGGGCTAGGCACTGGATCTCTGATTTTCTCAGCACAGGGAGCTCCCAGATAAGGAAGCTCCCTCCTGGGGGAAGGAAGCTTCCTCCTGCACCTTCTCTGCAACTTAGTCTTTGAGAGTTGTCTAGGGTTCTGAGAAGTGAAGTGACTCACCCAGGGACATACAATCAATATGTGTCAGAGGCAAGACTCAAACCCAGGTCTTGTTGCCTTTGAGGCCAATTCTCTAGCTAGTATGCTGTGTTGCCCCTCCATTGTGAATGAAAGGTCTTTCTGAACATAGTCAAAATTTCATTAGCTGTTTTTGGCTCCCATGCCTCATGGTTGATGTAAATTGAGTTTCCAGTCTAATAAAGATGGTGCAGTGGAAAGAGCACTGGGTTTAGAATCAGGAAGACTCATCTTCCTGAGCTCAAATCTGGCCTCAGACACTTCCTAGCTATGTGACCCTGGGCAAGTCACTTCACCTGGTTTGCCTCAGTTTCCTCATCTGTCAACTGAGCTGGAGAAGGAAATAGTAAACCCTTCCAGTGTCTCTGCCAAAAAAGCCCCACATGGGGTCACAAAGAATAGGAACAATTGAAAATGAGTGAAAAATAGCAAACCCACTAGATCTTTATTCAGGCTTCCCCCATTTTATACTGGTGTGGTCAACATTCTGAATCATAGTACAGGAAGTCACCATTATGCCTAATTCGTTTGATCTTTTTAGATTCAGTTAATCTCATTAGCTTTTGTTTTGCCCTCTGTAGCAATGGAAAACTGTGTTTCTTGCTTCTACTGCCCAGTTTGACACTTGATAAATTTCAATTGATTTTGCTATCACATTGTCTTTTGCTATAAAATCAGTCTGCCCTTCCCAATGAGAATGGAAACATCTTGAGCCCTGGCCCATGTCAAAAACTCTGTTAGAGTCCCCCTTTCCACCCAGAACAGCACTAGGAACATAGCAGATATTCCTCAAATACTAGTTGGACCACTGCTTGACACCCTTGTGTGAGGCAGGCTCATGAAGATGGGGTCATATCTATTCATAGCTTTCTGTGTTAGCATATTCTTGAAATGTGATTAAATGAATGAAAACTGTTTTGGAAAGAGAGTAATTGACAGAACAATACCAGATTCAACACATCTTGCTGAAATCTTCTGGAATTACGACTATGGGTAGCCCAGCTCACTCTCCTCTGGGGTCTTTCCTTTGCTCCTAGAGATGGCTTAGGAAAATTGCAAGCTGGCCCCAAGGGTAGAAAATAGATATGTAGAAAGAAAATAGAGTTCATGTGACTTGGATAATTCTCTCTCCTTCCACCAGTAGTGACTAAAGAGAGAAAATCCCTTGGGGGAGGAACACTGAACTCTAATGCTGGAAAACTGAATCGGAAAGGTTAGCAGGGTTGAAATGAGATCTGTTATTTTCAGTCTTTTTTCAGTCATGTCTGAATTTTTGTGACCCCATTTGGTGTTTTCTTGTCAAAGATACTGGAGTGGTTTGCCATTTCCTTCTCCAGCTCATTTTACAGATGGGGAAGCTGAGGCAAACAGGATGAAGTGACTTGCCTAGGGTCACACAGCTAGTGAGTGTCTGAGGCTGGATTTGAACTCAGTGAGCTGAATTTTCCTGACTCCAGGCTAGTTACTCCATCTAGGGCCTGAAATGAGGTCTAGCTTATCCCATATGTTAATAGAATCTGTGCTGGGGACCTCTTTGTAGTCAGTAGGGACAGACTGGACAGCTTCAATGGATATGAAAGACTTATGGGCAGGGCAGCCTGTTGTAGTTGGAAAGAACTCTGAATTTGGAGTCAAAGGATCTGGGCCCAATTACTGGTTCTATGTTCCCACCAGAGAGCTGGTTGTTAAATACTACCCAGCATACTTTTGCCTGTAATTTACTCTGAATCACAGAATCCAAGACTTGTCAGGAACTTTGGAGGCCAGTCAGTCTAGCCTTGCCTTCTCCATTAAATGTAAACTCTTTAAGCACAGGAACCAACCTTCCCCTCTTTTTTTCTTGCCTTTCTTCTTATCCCCAACACAGTACCTATCACACAGTAGGAGAGTGAGCCAAGGGAAGCAGATGAACACCCAGAAGTTAACTAAGAGAAGTCTTGGGGCCTCTGCATTAAAATCTTCTACTGAAGTTGGCTTGCTTTCATGACCTTGAATAAGTCACTTTACTTCTCTATTCTCTAAGAAGCCTCAGTTTCCTAATCTGTAAAATGAGAAGATTGGATTAGGTGGGGGTGGGGTTCTTTCCTAAATTCCATAATTTACTTTTTAAAATATATTCTTATAACCATTTCATTGTTACTCTCCTTGTAGTCATACGTATTTTGATTTTGTGCATTTAAAAGCATTATTCTGAGTAGGGGGTAGCAGGCTTCACAATAGGGTCCATGACAGAAAGATGGTTAAGGGCTCCTGGCCCGAATCCTCTCGGGTCCCTCCCAACTCTGTACCTCAGATCCCAGCGAGGGCTTGTAAACATCTCTTTGCAACCTCCAGAGGAAGAATAGCAAAATCAAAAGAGCCTCCTGACAGAACGGGAAAGAACAGTTCCTTATATCATTTCCAACATTTCCATGAATCATTTCACATGTAGTCCAATTTAAAACAAATATTATATGTGAGGGTAAGATGAACTTTATGCAAAACACAGAGAGTTCTTTGGAAGCAGTCGGAGGGAGATGCATCATTATTATTCTGCCTGAGGGGATTTGCATACAATTCTTGTTGGCTCCTGTGGGACCTGGCTCTTATTTACATTTCTGACAGCCTAGACTAGTCTGTGGGGGAAACAGAGGCTGGGCGCTGGGGCTGGGCACAGGCCAGACCACAGAGTGAACACCGTGCCCTTTCCCAGGTTCTCTTGGAGTATTTTTATCCTGTTTGGTATCTGGGTATCTGTCCTGGTTTAAGTGCGTAAGCAGTTGAAATGAGATCATTTATAGCAGTTAGAAAGAGTAGGTCTGATGAACCGAGAGACATGGCCTTAGGAATCCTTCATTGTTTTTCAGCAGTTAGTTAACAAGCACCTACTGTGTGCTGGGCTCTGTTTTGGAGATAAGAAGGCAAGGAAGAAAATAAGAGTGGGCATCGGTCCTGGGCTTAATGACTTCACAATTTAGCCGGGGACCCAACATACATCTGAAATCTGTCTGTGTAAACTGAAGGCAGACTTAGAGAGGCAGCAGGTGGTGAAGAGGAAATAGGGTGAGGCAGAAGGTAGGATTTGAGGTGAGTCTTGAAGGAAGAGAGTAAAGCTGAGATATTTCATCAAAATAACCCGACCCAAGGAGAGGGCTTGCTATGAGAACAGGGATACCTGTCCATTCACTGGTTTCATGCCAGACCCATCATTCTTCCAAAAGCTAGCCCAGTGGTGATGGGTTGGCCTCATGGAGGTAGGAAGAGAAGGTGGTCATCAAGCTTGGGAGAGCTGTATGTCCAAAATCAATGGAAACCAGGACTGTATTTTTCTTTGGTGAATGTCCCTGAGATTATCAAAGACAGTATCAATGGGTAGAGAAAAGATCCTAGATCCTAGATCTTAGAGCCTTAGAACCTTAGAAGCCATTTAGTCCAGTCTCTTTGCTCTACGAATGAGAGCACTGAGGCCCAGGGAGGTGATGTCCTATGGATGATCGAATTTTGTTTCCACAGAAATTATCATTTATACTGCTGGCTAATGTCAGAGATGAAACTGCGTGCAGACGGCTATTGGGGATGCCAGCAAGATCGCCGTACCCACTACTCGTCTTTGTTCTGAGAAGGCCTCTTCCTGTATATCAAGAGAACTGACAGAGCAGGTCTCATTCACAAAGGATGAGGATGAGGGCCACAAACCCAGCCTGGTCTAAGACAACGGGACTTTTATCATTGATATCCTGGGGATCTTCAAACTCACAGCTTTTGTCAATCGAAAATTCCTTTCTCGTGTTATCTGATGCAGACAAAAAGGGGAGCATTTTTGGTCTTTCCTTTATTTCAGAATAAGGAAAAATGAAGATGAAAAGGGAGGGGGGAATTGAAATGTGGAAATGAAAAGATGTAATTAAGGGCTGGAATTTAGTGAACCCTGGAATGCTGACCAATGGGGTTCAAGGCTTGAAATCCTAATGTGGATGAATTATAAAAGGACTTTGTAACTAATTTAATGTGGGCTTGCACCTTTCACAAGGGGTAAAAGGCCAAGTTACCTGTCTAAAATGATGTGAAATAAAAATCTTTTTTTTTCTAAATTCACTCATGTCCAGGTAAAATTCTTGGTTATTTCTAACAGGTAATAAGTAGATTTGAACTGAGATTTTAAACCCCAGTCCTCTCTCATCAGATTGTAAGGGATGATTGGATTTTGTTTCCACAGAAATTATATAAAACATAATTTGAATTCATGCTGATGGCTAATATAAGAGATAAAGCTGCCTGTAGAGGGGGCTTGCAGGGGGATCCAGGCCCCCCGTTAATAAACATATCTTTTCCTTTGTAGCGAATACAGCTGGATCAGGTGAGGTTCACCAAGGATGAGGTCCATTGACTCAGACCCGGTGTTAGATAATGGGACTCTTCTGACGGCTAGATACCCTGGGCGGAATCTTCAGCTCATTGCTTTTGTCAATTCTCTCAGCAATTGAGAAAATTCCTTCATCATGCTGTGGATGATGCAGACAAATTGGGAGGAGACTAAAAACATTTATTAAATAAAGTATAAAGAAAATGAAGATGAAAAGGGGAATTGAAATGTGGAAATGAGAGAGGTAAGCAAGGGTGTAGACTGCCATGGGGGTGGGGGCTGGGTGTTTTCAGATAGGCTCTGAACCCTGGAATGCCTGACCAATGAGATGCAAGGGGAAATTCAAATCAGAATGGGTTAGAAAATGGTTTTGTAATTGTCTTGAAGGGTGCCTGCATCTATTAAGGTACCCTTTTTCACAAGGGGTTAAAGGCCAGGTCATTTGTCCGAAATGACGTGAAATAAAAATATTTTTGTCTAAATTCACTAATGACCAAGTGGAATTCTTGGCAAGATGGTTATTTCTTACAGAAGATGCATCTTGCTTTCCAACAAACCATGTTGCCCTGTAGGATCATTAATTCACCACTGGAAGAGATTTCAGAGGTCCTCCTCTTTTTTCTTTTTTAACAGATGAAGAAGCTGGGGTTCAGGGAGGTTGTGTGATTTGTTCGGGCTACACAGGTAACAAGTATTAGAAGCATGACTTGAATTCAGGTCCTCTGTCTCCAAAGCCTATATTCTCTCTACTGCACCACATCCAGTCTGACATTGTGATTTTATTTCCCCCTCACCTTCTACTGGATACTAGCTTTACAGAGACAATGGACCAGGACCTACAGAAGATGCAAGAGGCACTCCCAGATGCATGTGATCTGTGCCCTCCAAGAAGAGAAAGTACAATAAGTTTAGGAAGGAGCATTATTTTTAAATGTCATGCTTTCCTAATGCAACATAATGCTTCCCAGAGAGGCGACCCAGAATAAGGTATTAGACTGGAGCTGCAGTGTACCTAACGAAGGCTATTGAAATTCAAGGGAGCTGATGGATGGGATCCATTAGCCAAGAGTCATAAACCCTTATAACAAAACCTCAGACACACAGGCCCCTGAAGAATGGGGACTGGGCATGGGGAAGCAGTGTATTTATTATAGTGAAAATGAAACTCTGCCTCTGGATTCAGATGATGGAGGGTAGGACTGGACCTGGGCCTGGATCTGATTCACACTCCATCTTCAGTTTTGGTGTGGCTACGGACAAGTCACATAATCTCCCTGAATTCCAGTTTCCCCCTCTGTTTGTTTTTTAAAAGAGGCAGTTGAATCCAAATCTATCTGGCCCTATATCTTTGAGAGAGTTTCTCTTCTCCTTCTTTCCTTCTCCTTCCTTCTTTTTTCCTTCTCCCTCCCTTTTTCCCCATCCTTTCTTCCTTCCTCCCTCCTTCTTTTCCCCTCTCCTCTCCTCTCCTCCCTCCCTCTCTCTTTCTTTTTTCTTTCTTCCTTTCTTTGTTTCTCTCTCTCTCTCTCTCTCTCTCTCTCTCTCTCTCTCTCTCTCTCTCCCCCCTCCTCCTCCTCCTCCTCCTCCTTCTCCTCCTCCTCCTCTAACAAGGGACCTGAAGCCTCCTTCCCAAGCAAGGACTTTCTACATCTCAGCTTCCTGGAGAAAAGAGCACAGAGCTCTCTTTAAATGAAGAAAGCAAAACTTCAGGAAAAGCCTCTGTGTCTGACTTGACCTCTGTTTGTGTGTGAAAAAATGAAGCATAACAGCAAAGCTGGAACTGATCATTGCTCGCACAGTGACTGTCTGCAAAGATCAGCTTTCTGAACGGACTCCTCTCCCTTTGCCCAGACACCAGCTGGAAGGGGTGAGAGGAGGGAGGATGGGCAGAGAAGAACAAAGCTTTTCCTTTCTCTTCCATTTTCTTCTTCTTTTGGGGACCTCCCCTAGGAAGGAGCAGCTGTGTCATCTTCATTTTTTTGCCACATCCTCAGTGAGGTCCCAGAAGAAAGGAAAGCCAAGGATCATGGGGCTCCATGGCATCATGTAAGGGTGTCTTGTCTGCCCATCTCACTTCTGGCAAGGGCCACCCTTCAACCCATACCAGACAGATGAGTCGGCTCTATTTTTACAGATCTCCATTGAACACTCTCGAAACTTACTGCAGAAACCATTCTAGTGTTTCACACTTCTCACTGTCAGGACTTTCTTTTACATCTACCCATGATTCTTCACTCAGCATTTCCCCATGTCCTGTCCTCAGCAAAGATGGAGAATAACCGTCTCCTGCCGAATTATGTCTCACATGTGCATGGTGCTTTGAGGGTTATCAAGTTCTTGCTTCTCTAAGGCAAATATCCCCATTTTTGAGGGGGGTGGAAACTGAGGCTCAGAGAGATTAACTGACTTACCTGTGGTCAGAACCATAACAACCATTTTTGTCTCAAGACCAAATAGCAAGAAACATTTCCTCTATTCACATGGTAGTGAGGTTGAAGGAATTCAGGGCTGGGAGCAAGGTGGGACTGACCTGGGGATGGAGTACTCCAGGGATGAGGAGAACACCTATGGGAAGAAACTGTCAGCTGATAGCTTTCCTTTCCCACCAGCTGCTGATTCCCTCCCACTCCTTCCCTTATATAAGTGACACATCTTCAGGATGGAACGTTATCATAGAATTGTTGATTGAGAGCTAGAAGGAACCTCAGAGGTCAGGTCTTCATCCTCTCTCTCTCTCTCTCCAACCCCACCCAATTAATTTGTGTTTAATATATAACATATTTGTCTTATATGTGTATACAGGTTACATACATACACACACGTATGGTGTCTTCATCTGATATAATGGGCAGCTAGGTGGTACAGTGGATAGAGTGCTGAA
The DNA here is from genome assembly GCA_028646515.1 of Pseudochirops corinnae. Lineage (NCBI taxonomy): Eukaryota > Metazoa > Chordata > Mammalia > Diprotodontia > Pseudocheiridae > Pseudochirops > Pseudochirops corinnae. The sequence goes on along the minus strand of JAQQSV010002919.1, from coordinate 4,119 downwards.
CCTGGAGTCAGGAAGACTCATCTTTGTGAGTTCAAATCTAGCTTCAGACACCTACTAACTGTGTGACCCTGGGCAAGTCACTTTACTCTGTTTGCCTCAGTTTCCTAACCTGTAAAACGAGCTGGAGAAGGAAATGGCAAACCACCCCAGTATCTTCACCAAGAAAACCTCAAATGGGGTCATGGAGCCTTGAATATGACTGAAATGAGTCAACAACAACAGTATTAAGTCCCTACTGCCAGCAAGGCATTGTGTTAGGTATTGAGGATACAAAATGAAAAGACATCATTCTTCCCCTCATTAAACTTACAATTCAGTAAGATCATAGGCTCATAAATCTAGGACTGGACAGTAACCTCAGAGACCACTGTGTTTAACTCTGTGAAGTTTCGATTAGTCAAAGAGCCATACTCGAGGACCAAGAGGGCCTCATGTGACCTCGAGGCCACAGGTTCCCCACCCCTGATCTAACTCCTTCATTTTACAGGTAGGGAAACTGAGTCTCAGAGAAGTGAAGAGACCTGTCTTGGTACAGTTTATATTTCAACCCCTGAGTGTACAGCCCTGGACTGATTTCTCTAAGGTCTGTTTCAGCTGCTTCTTCAGTTTCCTTCCCATATTCTTTCCCCATTCCTGCCCCTACCCCTTTATTGGTGTCGCTTGCAAATTCAACAGATTCTTTCTCAATTGTACCACCTGAGTCGGCATTTTTTTCCCAAATGTGTCTGACCAGGGAACACTGTCGGGGCTTGAAGCAGGTTGGCGTCTTTAGAATGTAAGCTCCTGTTGAGTAGGAAGCGTTTTATTCTTTGGATCTGAGTCCTCCAGGATTAGGACAGTGCATGGCTGGAGGTAGGCACCTAGGGAATGCTTGCTGCTAGCTCACTCTGTGTCCTTAGAAGCCAGCACAGGGATTGGGATGTCTTAGGCCCTTAGTAAATGCTCATTGACTGACTGACAAAGGCTGGGAGTATTGGTCTGGGGTTGCAGATGTTATGGAAGGGTTTCATGCCTCGAGCGGGGTTGGGTCAGATGACAACTGAGATCTCTTCATAGGCTAAGATTTCATCACTCATTTTTGTCTTTGTGTTACTAGTACTTTGTGTTACTAGTGCTTGGTAGGGGCCTAATAAATGTTTGTTGGTTGATGAGCCTATGGGCTTCTGTGGATGCCCCTCGCACAGGGGTGGGGAACCTGCAGCCTTGAGCCCACATGTGGCCTCCTAGGTCCTCTTTGCCAAGTGTGGCTCTTTGACTGAATCAAAGTTTGAATTTGGCTGCACTTGAGAACCTAGAGGGCCACATTGGCCCTAGGCCACAGGTTACCCACCCTTGCATTAAGTGTGGTTGGAGCAATTTTGGACCAAAATGCAGGAACTTAAGTCAGTATTCATACTGAAAAAATACAGGTGTCCCAAAGTCTTTGCACAGCTAAAGCTTAAAACTTTATTTAGAATTTTGAGGCACCCTATATTTGCTATACATAAGAAATACATATGCATAATCTAACATTTTAGAAGGGAAAGCATTTGTAGTATTGAAAATCTCTCACAGAAACCCCGATCCTGTGTTATGTTCCCCAGAGCACAGCTTAGGAAATGCTGATCTAGGTCCCTGATTAAAACGTGTCCCTGCAGGTGAACACTGATCACTGGAGAAATGTTCTTGGCCCAGCCCTCCAGTCAGTTGTGCACCCAATAGCTTTGCTGCCCGACAATTGGGTTATTGAGTAAATACATTACGTGAGGAAGAATCAACAGTGTGGCTGACTTCAAGACAGATTTACGTGCGTCCCTTCCTCTAATCTTGCCAGGATTGCCTTTCAGATTGCTCTCATGGGATCTGTACTTTATAAGCCATTCTTTAGAAATATTGTGGTAGAAAGAACACTGGGCCTAGAATCAGGGGAGATCTGGGTTCAAACCTTGCCTTGGACACTCACTAACTGGGTGGTGCCCAATCCACTTCATTTCTCTCAGCCTGCTTCCTCTTCCGTAAAAGGGAAGGGGGTGGGTGGGGTTTACGTTATTTATCTTCCAGGATTTTAGTCAGGATAACTGTATGTTTGTTGTTCACTTGTTTCAGTCATGTTCGATTCTTTTGACCCAGTGGACCTCTGTCCATGGGGTTTTCTTGGCAAAGATACTGGAGTGTTTTGCCATTTCCTTCTCTATGGACAAAGCAATTAAGTGACTTGCCCAAGGTCACACAGCTGGGAAATTTTTGAGATCGGATTTGAGCTCAGGTCTTCTTGACTCCAAGCCCAGTGCTCTGTCCACTCTGTGTGTGTGTGTGTGTGTGTGTGTGTTTGTGTATACACACACACACATATATACAAATATAAATAAAATGTATGTGTATGTATGTATATATGTGTATATGTATATATGTGTATATGTATATATGCATATACACATATATACATATACACACATATGAGTGTACACACACATATACACATACATACATATATGTATGTGTATATATAGTATATACCATAATAAAGTATATACCCCCCCGCACACAGTCCTGTGAAGCAAAGTCTATATAATATAAATGTTAGCTACGAAATTGTCTTTACAAAGCTGTTTAATTATCCTCAAGATGGGAAATCTCAATTAATAAAGCAGCCTGCCGTTAACATCCATTTGCCGACAACTGCGTGCAATACCTGGGGCTAGGCATTATGGGCAACAAAATGATGATTCGATGTAATTCAACAAGTATTAATGAAAGTGTTTATGGATGTGTGTGTGTGGGGGGAGTGGTGCACAAAATAAAAGAGAACTGATTCCTTTCCTCAAGGAGACAACATTTTATTGGGTGGCTGGTGGAGGGAGGGGTGGGGGAATAAAAAGAAAAATAGGTTTCCATTCTACTTCTGTCACTTGCTAATTGTGTGACTTTGGGAAAGTCTTTTGATCTCAGTTCCTTCAGTTACAAAATGAAGGATGTGACCTGGATAACTTCAAAGGTCTCTGCAAGCTTTTAATTCTATTATCCATTGTAACAAGCAGATGTAGTCATCTGGCAAGGTTGGGAGATTTAGGGTAGAGACTGACTCTCTCCTCCCACAGGGTGTAGGACAGGACAGATTTTTTTCTCCTCCCAGTAACTGGTTGCAGAAGCATGACCATTGTCCATGCTCCTACTACGCCCCAGCTCATTTTGGAGACTAGATTTTTCCCTTAAGCGTTCACATTCTAAGTAACACCTAGATCTGGTTCAGTTATGAGTAATTTTGGTCCAGAACTGACAAGGTCCTGGTTCATATGGATCATCTCAGTCTCTGCTATTTAAGAGTATATACAATTATCAATAATATTTGTATTTATTAATTTTACATTTATGCTTGATATATTTTTATATATACTTGTGTCCCCTCCCCCCCAGAATATAAGCTCATTGAGAATAGGGATTATTTCATTCTTTGTGCTTGTCACCCTAGTGCATGACATATAGTAGGCTTGATAAATACTTGTTGATTGATTGAACAATTAGTAATCAAACCCTTTGCTTTCAGCACAGAACCCCCAAGCCAAGGGGAAATCCTACCTACTTGAACAGAAATTTAATTCCCTGCCTATTTTTATTCTGTATATACCAAATCAGGGCATCTTCCACTGGCATCTTCCGTTGCCTTCTCCCTGTTTACATTAATAAACAGATATGCATCATAAAGAAGCTATCATTGATCAGAGCATTTTTGAAACAAAACCAGAAAATTTAGAAAAAAAACAGCTTAAAGAAATAACAAAAAGTATATAGAAAATTCCTGACAGTCAGGGATATTGGGGAAGGGATGAAATCTTCAATATCTTTGCACTGAACTCCAAGGAACAGCACCAGCTAGTCCCAGCAGCTTTTTTCTGCCACCATCTTCAGAGTTGCTTCCTCATGAGTAGAGGCTGGACCACTGGAGGGTATTTTACTATTCCTTACATATGACACTCCATCTCCTGATTCTGAGTCTGTCTGTCTTTCTTTCTTCCTCTTTCTTTTCCTTCCTTCCTTCCTTCTTTCCTTCCTTTCTCTTTCTTCTTTCTTTCTTTCTTTTTCCTTCTTTCTTTCTTTCTCTTCCTTCCTTTCTCTTTCTTTCTTTTTTCTTCCTTCTTTCCT
>JAQQSV010002915.1:0-19777 GCA_028646515.1 Pseudochirops corinnae | reverse complement strand
CATATAAAGTGGAGTAAAATGGCTCAAATCTAAATTCTAAATTTACTTATATAACTGGGTATAAGATGCCTAAAAGATTTTTAATATACATTATTTGGAATACATTATTTGCTACTGATAATTGTACCTTCTAAATATTTTTAACCTATAGCAATATTCCATATTGTAACAAAAGAAAGGCAATATTAACAGGAGCTCACCCCAATCAGTCTTCCTTTTAACTTAAGTTAAATGTCCATTTGTTATGTATTGTGTACCCTCTGTCCAAGAGTATTTTAAAAAAAGAGTTATTTTCTACATAGAAGAATAAATGGTTTCCTTGTGACACAAAAAATAATGTCCAATTAAAAACGTGTATGTTCCAAATAAAAACTGCAGGATAAATGATTAGTGCTTCGATAAATGAATAATGCTGTATGGCCTTTGTTGTTGTTGTTGTTGTTGTTTTATTTTTGTTGTTGTTCAATAGAATTATTTATTCAGTGATGGAGAGATATTGCCAATGATCGGATTCTATTTGCAGATTAAACAAAACAAATAAGTAACAGTTGAAGTGAAACCTAATATTGAATTCTGAATAAGGCTTTTATAGGCATTGATCTGAGTAAATTAGTGGAAAGAGTTTTCAACATCTGAATTCTCCTGTGATGATGGTCATGAGCCACTTGAAACACTCAGAATCTCAAGGAAATCTCACAGAGGCAAGCCCTATTTTAGACCCATCAGAAAGCTAGTCTGAGTTAAGGGCCCTAGAGGCACATAAAACCTCAGAAACCTACCAAGTGACTACTTTATTGACAAAGGGCAAAGTTGTGTTTTTATTTTAAAGCAATTTCTCTTTCATACTGTCCTCAGTTGGTATGGGTGTGTGTGTGTGTGTGTGTGTGTGTGTGTGTGTGTGTGTGTGTGTGTGCATGTGTATGTTTTTCCTAAGGTTATTGCTAACCTTTTCACACCACTTGAGACAGTGAGAGATTTATTAACTGGGCATGTTGCCATTATATGGTAGTTTGGGCTCTTCCACTGTTCATATGAGCATTTACGTACATGCCTAGCATTCATGCTGTCTATTTTGGTATAGAAGGCCCCAAAGACTGTTTGGATAATGATGAGTATGTTGGAGTGGATAGCTCCAAGAACAAAACTTGTTTTGTGCTTTGGGATGCTCTCTTAAGATTTAAAAACACAATTTTTCAATTCAGGATTGCTTTTGAACCTTTAACAATTAAAAAAAAGTTCTCATTATGGGCCTGTGATATTGATACCAAAAATAAAACCATCCATTTCTCAGTGCAGGGAAGAAGAGTCAGAGCAGAAGGCTATTCCTTTAGAGGGCACTCAAAAAGACCTGTGCTGGTTGAATAAATGAAAAGGTGAATGATTTGGGGACTTTTATTAACAATGGAAGGTAAGAACCCTGGTGACCAATTCCCAGAACAGTAATCTATTCATTGTATTATGTGATCTGTGTTTTCATGCAGAAACAATGCAAAAATGACTTATTTAGCTATATTTAGCTTAGGTCTGAATTTATCTTTATCTTCTAGAGAAACAGAAAAATAGCTTACTATTAGTTATCACTTCTCTTTAGGGATTTGTCTCATGAGTAGTACTGTGAGTCAGTGCTGCCAAGAAGCAAGATTCCTCCAGATTCCTATATTTCACCAACAACCTCTCCAGCCTACATCTTATCAAACACCTCATTTATAGTCTGTCTGTTGTGGGCAATGTGATACGTCCCATATATATGTTATGTTCCAAAATCTGGCACATCCCCAAAGGACATCCAATCTCCCAGAGCTTTTTACAGTTGTCTAGAATATAATCATTGCAACAGAAAGTTATTCAAAGTATCTGCTTTTGATATACTTCTGAAATTTTTCTCAGAGGTCACCAATGCTATCCTTAGTGTCAAATTCAGCATCTTATTTTTAGTTTAGATTCTCTTTGACCTCTCTGTATCAGTTCTATTGACTTACATCTCCTTCTGGTTCTTCTTTCCTCCCAGTATATAACCCTGTCCTACTTTTCTTCTTTTAAAAAATATATATATATATTTATTTATTTTTAGTTTTTAACATTCATTTCCATAAGATTTTGAGTTACAAATTTTCTCCCTATCTCTTCCCAACTCTTACCCCAAGGTAGTGAACCTACAGAATGCCCCTTCCCCAAATCTGTTCTCTCTTATATCCTCCACCATCACCCCTCTAACTTTCTTGTAGGGCAAGATGGATTTCTATACCCCAGTGCCTGCATATCTTATTTCTGGGTTGCATGTCAAAACAATTTTATAAACATTTGTTTTGAAAACTTTGATTTCCAGATTCTTTCCCTTCTTCCCTCCTCACACGCCCCCCTGGGAGATAAGCAATTCAATATAGGCTGTACATGTGTAGTTAAGTACAAAATTTCCATAGTAGTTATATTGTGAAAGCCTAACTGTATTTCCCTCCATCTTATCCCACCCCCCACTTATTCTAATTCCTCCTTTGACCCTGTCCCTTTTCAAAAGTGTTTGCTTCTAACTACCTTCTCCTTGAATCTGCCCTCCCTTCTATCATCCTCACTCTTATCACCATCCTCCTACTTTCCTGTAGGGTAAGATAGTCAATTGAGTGTGTATGTTATTCTCTCCTTAAGCAAAATTCAGTGAGAGTAAGATTGATTTATTCCTTTATACTTTCCTGCTCTTCCCCTCCATTGTAACAGTTTTCTCTTTGCTCATTATTTTATTTTTAGTTTTCAACATTCATTTCCACAAGATTTTGAGGTACAATTTTTCTCCCCATCTTTCCCCTACCATGCACCCCAAAATATTGATTCTACTGAATACCCCTTCCCCCATTCTGTTCCCTCTTGTATCCTCCCCCTTCAGCCCCCTAACTTTCTAGTAGGACAAGATGGATTTCTATACCGCAGTACCTGTATATCTTCATTCCTAGTTGCATGTAAAAAGCAAATTTTTGAACATTTGTTCCTAAAACTTTGGGTTCCAGATTTTTTCCTCCTTCTCCCCCCCTCACCTCCCCTACTGGAAAGGTAAGCACTTCAATATAGATTGTACATGTGTAGTTACCCAAATAATTTCTATAGTATTTATATTGTGAAAGACTATATTTTCCTCCATCCCATCCCACATCCCACTTATTCTATTTTCTCCTTTGACCCTATCTCTTTTCAAAAATATTGCTTCTAACTAACCTCTTCCCCAATCTGCCCTCCCTTCTATCCTCCCCCCTCTTATCCCCTACTCCCCTATTTTCCTTTAAGGTAAGACACCCAATTGAATGTGTATGTTATTCCTTCCTTAGACCAAATTCAATGATAATCAGGTTGTCCCATTCTCTTTCATCTCCCTGTACTTCCCTTCCATTGTAACAGTTTTCTCTTGCCTCTTTTATTTTTTTTTAAATAACTTTTGTTTATTTTTAGTTTACATCATTCATTTCCACAAGATTTTGAGTTACACATTTTCCTCCTGTCTTTCCTCTACCCACCATCCCAAAACAGTGATCCCACTGTCTGCCCCCTCCCCTAATCTGCTCTCTCCTATATCCTCCCCCATCATCCCTCTGATGTTCCGCTAGTGCAAGATGGATCTCCCTACCCTAGTGACTGTATATCTTATTTCCCAGTTGCATGTACATCATCATAATAATAATAATTATATATATAACATATTTTAAAAACATTTTTAAAACTTTAAATTCTAGATTCTTTCCCTTCCTCCCTCACCTCCCACCCCCACTGAGAAGAAAAGCAATTCAAAACAGGCCATATATGTGTAGTCTGTTGTCAGAGCTATGGGGAGGGTGCCCTCTCTACAGCCACCACAAGCTATAGTATGCTAGCATTCCTCATCCCATGATCACCACTCAAGACTGGAATCCAGATCCAAGCAGGTCAAAGCAAGAGCAATTATCCTCTGAATGTTCATTTGGTCTGCCTACGATCTGCAAGCCAGGAGCTTTGGAGGCAGCCACACAGTGCCAGCTACAGCTGCTGTGCCACCATCACCTCTGCCACCCCAGGGGCAAAGGCTAGACCACACTCTTCTCTCACTCAGTTGCAAGAGTTTCCCACTGACCTTTTACTTTCTCTTTGGTGTTTATGAGTTGAGAAGTCTGGAAACTGCCATAGATGCTGGTGATTTACTCTCCTGAAGTCTGCACCATGAGGCTGGGGCAGAGGGCTCATGCAGGACTGTGCTCGGTTCCCAGGCTGTTGTGATAGACCCTTCCTAGCGGCCTGCCAGGCTACCTTCAGGGGGAGATCTGTTTCTCTCTGTTGTTTTGTGGGTTCTGTAGCTCTAAAATTTGTATAGAGGCATTTTTTTTTTTTTACAGATGTTAGAGGTGGTTGGAGTGGAAGCTCAATTAAGTTCCTGCTTTTACTCCACTATCTTGACTCCACCCCCTACTTTTCTTCCTAATACTCTAATGATTGCTTCTCCAATCCCTTATCCTCTTCCTTAACTATAAAGCTATGTTTTCACCAAGGTTCTATTCTTCATCCTAGACTATTTTCCTCTCTACATTTTATCTCAGGACAATTCTATTAGATCCTCCTAGAGCTTGACCTATCAACTTTATGTGTGCAAAACCCAGTTCCAGATTTTACATGCCAGAAGTCAGAAGGAAGAGTTGATTTTAGGGAAGAAAACAATAAAATCAATTTCAGACATGATAAATTCGAGGTACTATGTTTCTGAGCCCCCACAAAATAAAAAAGATCTCCCTAAAATCATACCAATAATAAATAGCAAAACTGGAATTCAAACCCAACTCTTTTAACTCTAAGTCCAGTATTCTTTCTTCTATAATGTAGTTTGTTTAGTTTTAATTATAACATCTTAACAAACCTCAACAAATATTGGTAAGTGATGCCAAAATGTGTCTATTGTTTGGATGATATAAAAATTGTGCTGAGATATTTTTTTAAAAATCTCTCTGGCTATGAATACTTCAGTGCTTTCTGAAAATAATGTTTTAAAAATTAGCAAGCCCTCATTTAATGTCTTCACTTTCTCTCCTGCCTCTCTCATGTATGTTTGGGTGTGTGTGCACTTAGCAAAATTATTACAACTCAACAATTCTGATGAAAAAGGGCAGTGCTGTTTGAACCATATGCATTTGTACATATAACTTAATAAATTTAGATTGAGATATGGAAGGGACTTTGAGATCAAGTTCAAGCCCTTTGTTTCAACATGCAGAAAATTTATGCCGTAATCGTTATATTTTTTGCTGAAGTTCACATCGAACACATTTTTTACTAAGTGGCAGTCAGAATTTTAATCCAGAACATCTGATCTTTAATCCAGCATTCATTCCATTGCTTCATGTCATTTGAATGAAGTCCCATTTCATGTGAAACCAAAGTGACAGGTAATATAGCATAACAGAGCATAGTTAGCATAGCATAGCATAACACAGCACATCATGCACAGTATAGTGTAGCATTATATAGGACATCATTTTAGATCTAGTAAGTAACTTCAGAGGTCACCTGGCCCAGATTCCTAGGTTTGTAGATAGAGAAAGAGAGGACCAGAGAGATTCAGTAATGTGTTAAGGTTATAAGGTCAGAGAGTGACAGAGTTGGAATTCAAACCTAGTTCTGATTTCTCCTCCAGTATTCTGAAAATGGGTCATGCCATTGAGAGCTATGTCAAATCTCTAAACACAGTGAAAAACTCATCCACTTATAAAGCATAGATCTGAAAGGGCCAGACTTCCTCTAATCTAATTATCCACTTTGAACGGTCTTAATCTTAACTGTCAGAGACAGACAAATACAACTTTTTCATTAGTATCTCCCAAACAAAATCTCTTCACAGTAATCGATTCCAGTGCCTAACAACCCTTCTCTTCTAGTCTGTTTTTACTTGTTTTCTAATAGCTCTCTCCTGCTATACTTTTCTATTCTTCTTCCCTTAGAGGAAAGAAAGAATATGGCACTATTGGCATTTTTCCATGATGTGTGAAGCAGTTGTACAAAATTTAAACAAATATCATGGATGGCTTAACTGAAATAAATCTCTTGGAATGTGAGGTTCTAGTCCCAATTTTGCTACCCATCAGAGTTGGGAACAGGGAGGGCAAGGAAAGTAACCCTCACAAATGACATCAGTGATTCTAATCACACACATAAAGAGAAATAATGGTGGAGATATTTTGTTTCCTTCTCAAATAGCAAAAGAAAAATGCAATGAATGATGTCATATAACAACCATACATTCTTTTTCACCTTTTCTACAAATCTTTATTGCACATTCCCATAGCTGGTTAAAGGAAAAAAAAAACTGTCCTTGTGTCCAAAGAATAAAGTAGATAATGCTTTTATTCATTAATCTCCCCCACTACCAGCTCTCTTGTGACCAAATGTCACAGTTGCTATCTCTGACTGCTACTGATGATCATTTCCTTGCGTTTTCTAAGAATAACTGTCATGTCAGAACCGCACATGGAATGCATGGGTTTTATAGGGGAAATGAATATCCCTATTCTCTTTAGACCCAAGTGATATAAACCAAATCATTCTTCTGTGAGTGAAATGCCTACTGAGCTTTAGGACAGAAGTAAAACTAGCATCACTTCACTTGTTTGCTTCTGGGGCAGGATTCACCTGCAGGCATCTGGTCTTCTCCTGGTTAGGGCTCCATGGCAAGCCATAACCAACAGGAAGGATAAAACAGATTTGAGACCTATTGTCTTCTGAAATAGGATCACAATTGAATGCTTTCACTGATGCCATCATGGATTACTTTCTGATCTCTCAGACTGTGGACTCTGTTTAAAGTCAGGATCTAAGTAAGGTGCCTTCAGTTTGCTCTTCTGTGACTTAATTCACCTTTCTGCTTTTGGACTCTCTCTGGTATTTGTAAAATCCTTCTGAAATAGCTGGATTCTCTTTCCTCAATAGTTCTGACTTGCTGCTGTTCACACCCAGCTGTGACTCCAATTTCATTAGGAGAGAGAAATAATTTATCAAATAAAATAAAAATAATGAAGCAAAGTAAAAACTGGCCCTGAAAAAATAAGAATGATGGGCTGGATTTATCCTTCAGATCTCTAATTTTCGCTATTCCAGCAGCAACTAGTGGCAAAATTAATTGCCCAGAGATGTGATGTAACAAATACTTTCAACTTGTTTAAATCATTGTCCTCACCCATGTACAATCGTAGCCAACTCTCATGACTCACTTTGATGGCTTTTTCTTGGCAGAGTGCTGCCTCTCCTCAGCAAGAACTGTGGCACATTAACAGCTTGGGAAAAGAGTGTGAAGTGACTCAATTCTGCTGTCACTTTTCAATACAGGAGGGTTGGAGTTGGAAAGGTTTCAGGGTGTGTTTTTAAAAATTACAAGTTTCTGTGTAAAATGAATTGTGATGTCTAAACTGAAATTAAGAATAGATCTATCGATGATATTTACAATTCCTTTCTCCCAAAAGCAAGCAAGTAAACAAACCAAAAGGCCAGCTACAAACAATCTGGAGTTTTATTAGCATTTTCCTTGTAAGGGGTGATAATGCATTTCATGGCCTTTACCCAAAACCTGGAAATATTTGTAAGCACAAGTAACCACATTGAAAGAGTCTTTATAAATTGAAGATAATGACACAAACTCCTTTTCTCCTCTGTCAATTTAGGAATCCAAGGGATTAATGATATTAGTGGAACTGACAGAAAACAAGTCAAAGAAGAATATTTGATGCTATGCATATAGGACAACAGTTCTCAACCTGTGGCTGTGACTCCTTTGGAGATTGAACGACCCTTTCACAGGGGTTGCCTAAGACCATCAGAAAACACATATTTCTGATTGTCTTAGAAACTGAGACACTGCTTCTCTATCTGTCTCCAGGCAGGTCTGCCCACATGCAGATACACCCACATATGAGTATTAAAGGGTCATGGCATTAGGAAGGTGGAGAACCACTGATATAGGATGACAAAAGCTTTGTAGGTAGATGGGAAAGTGGTGAAAGTATAATGATGAGTTTTCTTTTAAAAAACTCACTTAAAAAGAATCTATTTATTTAAAAAATATTTATTGTAGCTCTTTTGATGGTAGCAAAGAACTAAAAATCAAGGAGATAGCCATCATTTGGGGAATGGTTGACCAAGTTGTGGTATTTGATTCAGATGGAATACTATTGTACTATAAGAAATGACAAAAAGAATGGTTTCAGAAGAGGAAAAAAAAACTTGGGAGGACTTATATGAACTGATACAGAGTGAAGTGACCAGAACTAAGAGAACATTGAACATAGGAACAGCAACAATGATCAACTGTGAGAGATTTAGCTATTCTTATCAAAACAATAATCCAAGAAAATTCCAAAGAAATCAGGAAGAAAAATGCTAACCAGTTTCAGAAAAAGAAGTGAAGAACTCTAAGATTGAAATATATTTTAAAACTTTATTTTTCTCATTTTTGCATTTGTTTTGCATTTCTTATATCACATTTCTGGGTAATTAATTTGCCCCAAGTTGCTTCTGGAATAGTAGAAGTTAGAGATCTGGAGGTTAAATCCAGCCCCTCATTCTTATTTTTGGGGTCTAGTTTTCACTTTGGTTTCTTATTTTTATTTGAACAAAATGGAAATTTTTTGCATGACTTCACATGAATAATTGATATCATATACTTTGCTTTCTCAAGAGGTAAGGGAGAATCAAAACAGAGGGAATGATTTTGGAATTCAAAATTTAAAAAGACAATGAATGTTAAATTTTTTAAATGTAACTAGGAAATATTTAATTAAATAAAATATATTAAAATAAATATCATCTATTTGTCTATGTATCTATAGCTATTGGTATTGCAAATAGAATTTCCATTTGACAGAAAAAAGACACAAAATTGCAGGGAAGTTGAGTGACTTGTCCACAATCACACAAGAAATTCAAAGTCAGAGTTAAACCAAGGCTCCTGATATGTCCCCTATTGCCAGTGTTCCTTCCATTATTAACGAGAGCATTTGAAACAAACCACAAAACCAAATGGTTATGAAGACAAGTGTTGACACAAGATAATATTTTGCTCATTACTGATAAAAATGATTTAGCAGATAAATATTAACTGCAGTACAGAAATAACCACACCAAGATATGCATAGATAATCTTAATCTATTGTTTTATGTAAGAAATTTCTTATTAGCTAAACTTAGTGAAATAAAAATGCTCACCTAACTATTTTACTCTATAATATTAGCCAACTCAATCATAATGACATATGTTTTGAAGGTTTTCATGCCAAGTAGCTTAGTGTGGGAGTGTTCTGTGCTTAGTTAGTATAACCTGATAAAACTGAGGGTAAGGGAAGTGCAGTACCATTTGAATAGACATCATTGAGCTCGAATTCTTAGTTCAAACTTATTGTCATTTGATTGGAAAAATTAAATAAATACATTCAGATTAAATGGACTAGAAGAGGGGATTTGTATTGTTTACCTGAGTAATTGAGAAATGCCTCAACTTAATTGACAGTTTGATGTTAAAACAAATTTTATCAAAAATAAAGGTAGCTTGGGGAAGGGAAATAGCAGAGTATAAGAGGAAAATATTGAATTTCAAATCAAATGATCTATATTTGAATCCCACCTCTGCTACTTACTCTGTATGTTGTATTTAAAATATTATTATGTCCCACAAGCCTAACTCTTCTGGAAGTTTCTTCCCTAAAAAAGATATAGACAGTATTGTTCAGTGGAAAGAGCATTAAGCTTTTTCATATCACCTGAGTTGGAATTCTGGAGTGCTTAATTTATTACATGATTCTAGGTTTGTTACTTCTTATTTGAGTCTCAGATTATTCATTTTTAGAGATAATAGTGTTTAGGTAAACTTTATATCAGGATTCCTTCTCACATAAAGGGGATGGGTACACTTTCAGGGGACACTCATATATAAGGCTTGTTTCTGTAACCCAAATTATCTTTAATGCCTTCAATGATAAGCAAGAGTGTTAAGGTACTCATATACACAGTATTTCAAATATGGAAAAAAACCATGATATTTATCCATCAAAAGATTCAGGAAGGATTTACATATAAATCCATGAAGTTGGCACTTCTTGCTCCTCCCTTCCCCTAGCACCCCTCTTCTAAAGAGTTTCATAGAGTTTTTTGTGGCTATCCTGAGTGGGGCTTCAGAAATTGGTGGAGGTTTGGCTTATCATAAATTTTTAGCTCCTTGAATTCCCTACTTCCTCTGGTCCATAAAACATCTTCTGGGCCACTGAGTTGACCACCTCATTTTACAGATGAAAAACCAAAGGATGATAAAGTTTTAGGGATTTATCCTAGGTCTGACAGCTCATAAATGTCTAAGGCAATATTCAGACTGAGATCTTCCAGATTCCAAATCTAGCCATTTAACCACTATACTACCTAGAGATAGTTTACCTGAGATGTCAGAAAAGCATGGAAACAAACTTGTTAATAATGCAAGGCAATAATATAAGACTTGTTGCAAGATCCTATATATTTATGCTAAATCACTCGTGTGATATATACATGCTTTGTGTTGTAAGAAAGGAGAATTAATTGAAGGGTGTATTAATCAAGGAAATCTTTTTGGTGGAAACAATGCTCGTTATGGGCCAGATTGCTAGATTATGTGTAAAGGTGGAGTTTGGAAAGAGGATGACCTATGGAACTGGAAATTATTATATTTGCCAGGTAGATGAATTTAACTATTAAAAATGAAAATTGATTAGAATCATGAGAGGCAGTGTATCTCCAAAATATTTTTATCACTTCTGCTATGGTTGAATTGGAAAGTAATTATACATCTAACAATAATGTCTCTCTTAGGACCTATTACATTTGGCTTTCCCATTGCACATGTTGAGCCTAAAAGCCCAGTTGGATCTAATATCTATTCAGTCAATATGGCCAAGATATTCTATGAGAATTTTTGCATGAAATATAAGTATGTAAAACATGGCAATTGATCATTATGGTCCTATGGCATCTATTGCTATTGAGCCATTATTTGAATATTAATGTTATTTAGCTTTTCAAATTTTTATCTCTTCTGTCAATAAATGTCACAGACTATAAAAAGCAGTTTTGTTTCTTATATCTCTTTTCATTAATCCCCAACTCAACTCATTCCCATGTGCAATGCCCAACATAGTATCTTACCCAAAAATAGATATGTGAAAGGGATAATACATTGTCCTCACCATCTAGGAGCTTATAATCTAGTTTCGGGTGAGAAAGAACATAAATGATTCATGTACACACACACACACACACACACACACACACACAAACACACACCAGTTAGGTGGTACAATGAATAGAGTGCTGACCTGGGAGTCAGGAGGACCTGAATTCAAATCCAGCCTCAGAGACTCAATAGCTCTGTGAGTCTGGGAAATTACTTTTCCCTGATTGCCACTCCTCCTCAAAAGAAGAAAAAAAAAGATTGCATGATGGGTGAAATATATCATATTTATTGTAAGAAAATTTGTATATTATTTGTAATTTATTATTTGTAAACAGCTAAGTGACTCAGTGCATAAAGCACTGGCCCTGTCTGGAGTCAGGAGAACCTGTGTTCAAACCCAGCCTCAGACACTTAACACTTATTGACTTTGTGATTCTGAGCAAGTCACTTAACCCTGATGGCATTGCCAAAAACAACAACAACAAAGAATTTGTAAAGAAGAACTTATTGTCAGTCAGTCAATAAACATTTATTAATGTTTATTGTGCCTTCTATGTGCCAGACACTGAACTAAGTACTTGATTAAGCCTATTCTGCGTGGGGCAACAATGGAAAGCTTCAAAAAAGGAGGTGCATTTGAAATTCATGAAATGTGGGCAGAATTACAGAGAAATTGTAAATAGCAAATACTTAATGAATGTTTTTAAAATGAATAGTTTGCATCATTTTTATTGGACTACCTAGTGCATCTAACCAAACAATTGTTTGCTTTATTCGTGGGGGTGGAAGGAAGGAGGAGTTTGACTACAATGTTTAAATCCACCAGATCCAGGAGTCATATTAGGTGTTTCTTCTGGTATCACTAGCTTCTGGAACTCAATAAATACTCACTAAATGAATAAAACTGATGCAGTACTGTAATGAGAATGGGAATCTGAAGATCTTTCCTGCCCCTTAATACACCTAGGGGGAAGTATGAATACCTCCTCTGGTGTGAAGATAATCTCTGCTCCCTGATAGGCTGAATGTGGTCACATGGAGCCTGTGGTGGGAGGAGTTTACTGAGGAGAAGCAGGGCACACAGAGAAGCTGGTAGAGAGCTAGCCAGACAATTGGAGTCTGACAGTTGGATACAGTTGGATACAGTTGAGGACAGAGGAGCTTAGGAAAGGAAATAGAGAGGTTTATGAGTAAATATTGATCATGTATTGTTTGTGGGAAGGCTAAAGGATGCTGTGTTTCTCATTATTATTATGGTTTCTAAATATCTTTGGTACTTAGGCGTACTGGTTTTGGGTTCAGTTTTCTGGTGTCTAAATAAATCCTTCAACTTTATCCTCTATCTGGAGAGTTTGACATATTTTGAGATTGAATGTCATGTGATAGTTATAGTCATGGTCTCTATAGTGATTGTGGGTGCTGTAAATATTGCATTGGCGCTACAAGTACTGAGTAAAGTCCTCATCAATAAGTTAGAAATAAGTATCAAATAACAGCTCATTTGTGTTTTTACTTCACTACATAATTCCCTAACTCATAGTCTTGTTCATCTAATATGGACAGGACTTATAATTTCACTGGTATAGAGAACTTCAAAGTGAGGAAACTCACTCTATCCTTTCTGGTCAACACTGTCTCTGCAATTTTTAGTCTAAGGGGGTTAGGCAGTACACAGAATAATTAAATGACTTGCATAGGATCATACAGCCAGAATGTCAGCAACAGTATTTCAACTAAGATCTTCCTGAATTGAGTACTAACTTTCTATCCACTAAGCCCTACCTCCTCCTATGGAGATGATGTTAATAGCTATTATAAGCACAATCAGTGAGAATAATGATACAACTCTAAATCTCCAGAAAAATCCTTTTGTATTTATAGTAATATTTTTCTACCATTTCTAGAAAATTTAAATCTACTAAATTTCCCTGATCCATTGAAGTGGTATTATCCCTTCTTATCCTTGTCATTGGTTTAGCAGTGATGCATGTGTGCTTCAAGAGCTGAAAGAAAAACACAATTCAATCACTGCTGTCTCGTGTCCATTTTTATTACAATTTGCAGTGTTATCATATTGCAAAGTTTCACTGGGGTTAAGAGAGTAGACTGAAAAAGAGAAACTATGCCACAACTTAATTGAAGTGTTTTATAGAAATCATTCATTCTGCCTCCTTTTCCTTGTTACGTGACTCTCTCTCCTCATTTTTGAAGAAAATCTCTGCCTCTCTCCCGACTTATTGTCCTTAAGAGAGATCACAAGAGGGGGTAAATCTCCTGAAAATGAGATTGGAATGAAAAGGATAGTTTTATGTTGGAATTAGATCAACTCTATCTTTATATATCTCCCCATTGAATAAATGACAAAGCCAGAGAGAACTGGGAAGTGGGTGTCAGAAGCATATCAATCTGCTTCAGCAACTAGAACAATTGGAAACACATTGCAATAATTGAGCTTTGTGATATTCCTCAAATTGTCTCTTATTCTCCAGCATAAGCCAAAAGAAACAGTCAGAAAGACGATTGCAAGTTCCTTTTAGTATGGAGTCACTTAATAACCAACCACCTCCACTGAGGCTGGATCAGTTAGAGACTAGCCCCTAATCCAGCACCTAATCCGCTTTTCCCCCCTGTAATGGCAAGCAAGGAAGTACTTGGTGCCTTGTTTCAATGCCTTAAGTTTTTAACACCTTGTTTTAGCCCCTTATGATTTGAAGGTAGGAAGAACTTGCTGATATAACAGGAAGGGGCAGAACAGGAAGGAAAACCATCATATATAAGAAGGAGTGCAGCAGGAACAGAGCAGAACTGAGAAGGGAAATGGTTTTGGAGGCCAGGTACTCTCTCTGTTCTGTTGTGTTTGTGATACTTTGTACAGAAGCCCTGGGACCTTACTGGAAGCCCTGAAAGAAGATTTTTTTTTTTTTGTCTGATTATAGAAACCCTGGAGGAGAGTCTCAGAGGTCCTGGGACTATACTGTTGTTTTGTGCTGAATTCTCAGACCTTGTTTTTGGGTCTGTATTGATTTCACAGGCAGATAGTGAACTGATGAGAGTGCCGGCAATGTGTAGGAATATTGTTTTGGCTCTGTAAGCTTTGTCTTCCCAGAAACAGAAACAGCAAAGGGCATGAGGTAGAGTGGACACTGAGCTTCAATATGGAATGAGAACTAGATGAGGAACTGGATGAGGAGCTGGATAAGGAGTTGGACAAGGAGCTGTACAAAGAGCTGAGAGCTGCCTGCCTGTGAATCCAGGGAGCTGGACCCATGGAAGAACCATGGAATTTGGGAGTCAGCCTCAAGCTAAGATGAAAAGACCTCTCCTTGGGTACTTAGTGCTGACTGACAAGATCATGCTTCAATGTGATCTAGGGGTGGAAGAACTTTGTATTCTGACCTTGTCCCCCTTAAGGATGATTGAGTTAATGATGATTGGAAACTAATCTCCAATCAAGAAGAAGGAAGACTTTTTGACTGAAAGATTAAGACAATGTGATCTGGGGGTGTGAAAACTTAGACCTTTGGGTCCTTTAAGGGGGATTGCTTCTCAAGGATGATTGGGTTAAGGACTTACTGAGTGGTATCTTTTGTTTAAAACTATGTGGCCACATTAAGTGATAACTATGTGGCCACTTTAGTGATAAGTTGTTATGTTATATCATTGTGAATGTTGTACTTTGGTTTCTGTGAATGTTTTGCTTTAGTTTACTACTGAGTAAATAGAGAGTTCACTATACTATGTGATCAGAACATTAGAGCTATTCACAGCAGCAGTCCTCTGGAAGACTACACACGCTTGGCTTTACACCCTCCTAAATCCCTTCACTTTTCTGAAGCATATTCTCTTTTTGGCTAACAGCATTTTTGAAGCCTCAGAAATTGTTAACAGTGATGATCTGATTTCTAATCTGACTAGACAACCAGTGAGAAGTGCTCTGAAGATATGTCCTAGCTGGAATAATATAAATAAATTGATCAAATAAGCAAACAAATATTTACTAAATATGTACTGTTTAAAGTTTCAGAGGCCAAATAATGGTTCCTGAACTGGAAGACCATGAAATCAAGTTGGAGAGAGAAGACGTATGTACATGACACAGCTAAAGAACATAAGGTGGTGAATAAATAAGTACCAAAGGGGTGGTACAGATGGTAAAGGCCCTAGTGAATCAGGTGATGTAGGGAGTGCTATGGAATAGATAGCATAGGAAGGTGTCATAGAGATGGTGGAATTTGAACTAATCTTTGATCTGTTTGCTGTGATGTTTAACAAAAACATCTTGAATGATTTTGTTTTCTGTGAGCTTAATTACTTCAAGCAAGTCTTCCTGCAAACATCTGGTAAATGTTATTGCTGTCTAAGTAACTCTAAACATTGAAAGGAATAGAGTTATGTTTTGTCTGCCATCATCCTCATTCATTGGGATAATTCCTTCCCCCCTGCTCTATAAGAAATATGTTGAAAAGAATGATGTCCCCTGCCAACTACCTTCCATTGAGCAAGTTTAAAACAGCCTCCTCAATCTCTTTAAACCTCATCTATCAATACATAACTTCATAGTCCAGCAAGACAAATTCCTGCATTAGTCATATACTAAAATACATTTCTCTTTCTTTCATTTTGTGTTTAGTATCTCTTTGTCAATTTCATTCTTTTGTATTCATGGCTTGTTATTATTTTGATTATGTTTTTAAAATTTAAATTGTTTTTTCTCTATATTTTTATTTTATATACAATTGTGCTAACTCTTCTTACTTCATTCTGTATCAGTTGAAAAAGGTCTTCCCCAGTTTCTTTTGAAAGCATCCATTTGAATATTTCTTATGACATAACAAAAGTCTATTTCATTCAAACACCACAATTAGTTTAGCCATTCTCAAAGAGGACACCACCTTAAGTTTCCTGTTTTTTATTGTCATAGAAGGAATTACCATAGATATTTTTGTAAGAAAGTTACTTTTTTCTTTCTTTCTTTGATTTTGGTTATTTTTCTTGTGAATGTGATAAAAATGTTTCAAAATGTATACAGATGTTGTAACTTTCCAGACATGGTTCCAAATTTCTTTCCAGAATAGCAGCATCATTAACAGTTCTACCTACTATGTACTGTTGTACCTATCTTCCCATAGTCCTTCCAGATTTTGCCATTTTCCTTTTTTTTTCCTCATCGCCAGTCTGATAGGTGTGAGATAGAACTTTAAAGTTTGCTCTGAATTGAATTTCTCTAATAATTAGTGATCTAGTGAATTTTTCATTAGCATTGATAGTTTGGATTTATTCCTTTGAAAACTACTCTTTCATATCTTTTGACCATTTGCCTTTTAGTCTTATAAGTTTGAATCAATTCCATATATGTCTTTGATATATAACCTTTATCAGAGAAATTTGTTGCAAAGATGGTTTTCCAGTTGCTTGTTTCCTTTCTAGTTTTTACTATATTAAACTTGTTTGTGCAAAAACTTTTTAAATGTTATACAATCAAAATTATTCATTTAATCTTGTGTAATCTCTTTCACTAGTTTAGTCATGAACTTTTCCCTTACCTATAGATCCAAAAGGCTAAGTTCTTCTAATTGTTTATAATGTCTCTTTTCATATGTAGGTCACATACCCATTTGAAGCCTGTATCAGTTTATAATGTGAGGTTTTGGTCCAGTTTTCCTGGAAGATACTGTTGAATAGTGAGTAACTTACCCATTAACTGTTGTCATTGAATTTATCAAACACTATAGTGCTATGCTTCTTCACTTCTCAAAGTTGTGTACCAGATCTTTTTCCTTGATTGACCTCTTTCTTTTTTTTTTTAAACTAGTATTATGTGGTTTTAATGATTACTGACATGTAGTAAAATTTTACATCTGATACTGAAAGATCTCCTTCTTTCTATTATTAATATGATTTTACCCTTGAGATTCTTGATAGTTTTTTCTTTCATATTAATTCTAGTTCTATATTCTTTTTGGTGTTTTTTGCAGTATTGAATCAATAAACTAATGCAGGCTTGTTTTTGTCGTTAATTACCCATATCTGACTCTGTGACCACATTTGGGATTTCACCGGTAAAGATACTGGAGTGCTTTGCAATGTCCTCCTTCAGATCATTTTTTGGATGAGGTAACTGAAGCAAACGAGGTTAAGTGACAAATTAAGTGTCTTAGTCTGGATTTGAACTTAGGTCCTCTTGACTCCAGGGCCTGTATTCCATCCAATGCACCAACTAGTTGCCCATTAATTCAGGTAGTTTTATTATTTTTATTATATTGATGCAACCTATCTATCAGCAATGAAAGTTTCTACAATTATTTAGGACTTCATTTATTATTTCAAAAACTGTTTTATATTTAGATTCATATATTCCCGGATAAGTCCTGATAGATACACTCTCAAATATTTTAAAATATTTTGTAGTTATTTTGAATGGAATTTCTCCTTCTAGTTCATAATGTTGGTTTTTGCTGGCTACATATAGAGATGTTGATGATTGATATGGATTTATTGTATATCCTGCAACTTCGCTGAAGTTATTATTAAAATTAAATTTTAGTTGATTCCGTAGGCTTCTCTAAGTTCTCTAAGAACTTTTCAAGTTCATTCTTCCACATTCCTGATCATGTAAGTTTACCTGTTTAGTCATTTATTCTTCTCTCAAGTCAAACATGAGAAAGTATGTCTTAGTGATGCATGCCATATGTAGCAGTAAACTCTTGAAAAGTTGTACACTGTGCTTGAAGAATCCTATTTGAGGTTTATAAGAGTGATACTTTACAGTGATCTTGTAATATTGCAATATCTTTTGATAAATTTAATAGTTATCATTTGCAGAATTTCAGAGGTGGAAGTTCACCTGGTACCTGAACAAAAGTCCCATCCATAAAATACCAAGTAAATAGTCATCTAGCCTTTCCTTGAAAGTCTATAGTGAGTAGGAATCAACTCCCTCCCCAACTTGTCCATTGTGATTTGATGAAGCCCTAATTGTTAGGAGATAAGTGTAATTTGTATCTTTCCTATTTCTGACCATTCTTCCAAGTATTTTACTTTCAGGGGTCAGCTTAAATAAGTTTAATCCCTCTTTCACCCCACTGTCCTTAAAAATGCTTGAAGACAGCTATCAGGTTTTCCCTCAGACTTATATTCCTTATGCTAGATAGTTCTAGTTCCTTCAGTAAATTTTCATACATGAATTCCAGACTCTTCATAATTCCAATTATTCATGAAATTATCCATGTCCTCCTAAAATATAAATTCTGAGGACTAAAGATGCTACTCTGAGAACTAAAAATAGCTAAATATAGCAAATGCAAAGCAGAGCTGTACTTTTAATTCTCTTTCTCGCTCTCGCTCTCGCTCTCATTATGTCTGTGTGTGTGTGTGTGTGTGTGCGTGTGTCTCCCTCCCACTTTTCTCTCCCTCCCTCCATTGAGACTAAGTTGAATTATATTTCTTGTGTGCCAGTATAACAACATTGAATAATGTTGAATTTGCAATTTATAAAATACCTAGATCCTTTCCAGAAGAACTATTGTTTGGTCACACTTCCTCATATTGTATTATGAAATTGTCTTTTTAAACCCTAATTGTAAGTGCCTCCTAATTAAATATTAGCTAATTAAATTTATGAAAATATTATAGATGTATGTCAAGATCTTTTTTAAACCCACAGATAATTATCTACTATGTTTTTAGCTAAACTGTCTGGTTTTCTGTCATTATAAATCTTTTAAGCATGCCCTGACCAAAAAAAAAAAATGTTAACTAGCTCAGATGTCTACAACACTCTATTAAGGTTTATCAAAACAGTTAAAATATTGTAAGAGGTATACAGTCAATTAGCTTTAACAGAAAAGCAGTACTTTTCAACTCATCATATAAATTGCTACATTGAGGGAAAAGGAACTTTTTATAAAATAAATTAATTTATTTATTTTCTTCTTCACATCATTCATTTCCATGAGATTTTGAGTTACAAATTTTCTCCCCATCTTTCCCCTACCCAACACCTCAAAACAGCCATCCTATTGTATGACTCCTCCCCCAATCTGCTCTCTTCTATGTCCTCTCCTCGCCCCTCTGACTTTCTGGTAGGGCAGGATGGAACTCCCTACCACGGTGCCTGTGTATCTTAATTCCCAGTTGGATGTAGTTAGTAATAATAATAATAATAATAATAATAATAATAATAATAATAATAATAATAATAATAATAGAATATATATATTTATATATATACAGATATATTTTTAACATTTGATTATAGAACTTTAAATTCTAGAATCTTTCCCTTCCTCCCTCATCACCCACCCCCACTGGAAGGACAAGCAATTAGATTCAGGCTGTACATATGTAATGACGCAGAAGCTCTCCACAGTGGGCATATTGTGAGAGACTGATTATATGTCCCTCCTTCCTATCCCAGCCCCACCCCACTTGTTCTATTCTCTACCCTGTCCCTGTCCCTGTCCCTTTATAAAAGTGTGTACTTCCATCAACCCTCCCCCCCACCCTCCCCTCCCCTCCATCATCCCACCTCTCATCCCCATCCCCCCTACTCTCCTGTGTGGCAAGATACCCAGTTTAGAGTTTATCTCATTC
>JAQQSV010002914.1:0-19781 GCA_028646515.1 Pseudochirops corinnae | reverse complement strand
TTCTCCAAGCACGGCTTGGAGCCAGCGATAGCTGAAGAACGGAAAAGGTAAGGCCAGGGAGGTAAGTATAAGGGCAAGGGTGACCCTTTTACCTGAAGGCGAGAGCGACCCTATTAGGCTATAACATTCCTAGGAATTTTCTTTTGGGGATCTTTTTCAAGAGGTGATTAGTAAATTCTTTCAAGTTCTATTTTGCCCTCTGGTTCTAAAATATCAAGGCAATTTTCCTTGAGAATTTCTTGAAGGATGATTTCTAGGTTCTTTTTTTTGATCATGCCTTTAGAGTAGTCCAATAATTTTTAAATTGTCTCTCTTGGATCTATTTTCCAGGTCAGTGGTTTTTTTAAGGAGATATTTCACATTGCCTTCTATTTTTTTTCATTTGTTTGCATCTCTTTAATAGTATCTTGATTTCTCATAAAGTCACTTCCTTCTATTTGCTCCACTCTAATTCTGAAGGAATTATTCTCTTCAGTAAGCTTTTGAGATTCTTTTTCCATCTGGCAAATTCAACTTTTTAAGGCATTCTCCTCATTGGCTTTTTGGGCCTCTTTTACCATTTAGTCTATTTTTTAAGACATTATTTTCTTCACTCATTTCTGTCCTCAATTTTTCTTCTACTTCTCTTATTTTGTTTTCAAAATCCTGCTTAAGCTCCTCTATGGCCTATAACCAGCTTACATTTTTCTTTGAAGCTTTGGGTGCAGGAGTTCTAATGGTGTTGTCTTCCTCCCATTCCATGCTTTGATCCTTTCTGTCCCCAAAAAAGGAATCTAAAGTTTGATTGCTGATCTTTCTTTGCTTCCTTTGCCTGCTCATGTTGCCAGTCAATTAACTTGACTTTTGAGCCACTGTAGAACTCTGCTTTCAGAGGGGAGAGCTCTGTCCCAAATTGCTGGGGTTTTCACAGCTGCCAGAGCTATTAGGAGGCCACTGTCTCTGCAGCCCCCACCAGCTTTGGCTCACTGGTCACTGTATCAGCAAGCACCCTAGCATACACAGGATGGCTGCTAGCATAGGTTCTTAGATCTGCTTTTCTAAAGGAAAGCAACTCAAAATGGGTTAACAATCTTACTTTAATCAATCAAACATATGTCATTTACCTAGTTCAGGGGAAAAAGTCAGCCCCCTGAACTTCAGAGAAGGCAAACACAAGTTACAAACACAAGTTACAAACAAACAAATAAACCGATCAGCAGACGGGCTTCCCACCCTCTGACTATTACATCTATACCTAGTCAGTTACTAGAGAGGGAAGCACCAACATCTGGGTTTTTCAAAGCCAGGGGGCTCAACGCCCTCCCAGAGTTTCGTCTGGCCAAATCACACAACTCTTCTCAAAGTGAGCCCCAAAGCAAAACCTCACATCAGGGCATATATATAGCCTTCTCATGGCTCAGAGAATGTCACAGCCCTCTTGACCCACTGCCCAATCACGAAGCTACAAGGCGCTGGCATTCCCAAAAAACAAGCCTCTTGCCATAGGCTCCATGTGACCACATTCAGCCTATTAGGGGGCAGAGTATACCTTCAAATATGGGAAGGTTCTCAGAGTCATGTAGCCACTTTAGCAAAGGGCCTAAAGGCAGGGAAGATCTTCAGATTCCCATAACAGTCAGACACCTCAGGACCACCACCCAAGAAGGAGATCCTGATCCAGGCAGCTCAAGGCAAAAGCACTTGGCTTCTGAATGATCACATGGCTCCCCTGTAATCTGCAGGCTGGAAGCTCTGAAGGAGCCACATGGAGGTGGCTGCAAAGCCACCACTTCAGACCGCTTCTAGCTCTAGAGGCATTTGGCCAGACATTCTCACCCAAGTTTAGCCAAGTTCCACTGACCTTTTCGCTTTGTCCTTGGCTCTTATGGGTTGATAATTCTGGAAACCACCACAGCTGCCATTGATCTACTTTCCTGGGTGGTCTGGGGCTAAAACCCCATGGGGCTGGGCTGTGCTCCAGGCACTCTGCGATGAACCCTTTCCATCCAACTGCTGAGCTGCCTTCAGCAGGAGCTTTGTTGCTCTGTCATTTTGTGGGTTCTGGAGCTCTAAAATTTGTGTAGAGTCATATTTTATAGGTATTTCATGTGGTTATGGTAGGTGCCATGAAATTCTCCTGCTTTTATGCTGCCATCTTGACTCTTCCTCTACTGCCTCCCCCACCCTCAGGTCTTGACCTTTTTAAGCTAATGCCTTTCCCACTTCTCACTTTGATAGTGTTGGAAGTGTTGAGAGAAGAGAAACATAGTAGTGCATTATTGATTTTAATGTGAATCAGTAATACCATTTGGAATTATGGAAATCTAGTGTTTAAAATGTTTTTTAGTACTCTCTGACCCAGACATTTCAAAACTAAGCCTATTTTCCAAGGATGTCATTGATAAAAAGAAAATCCCCATATATATCAAAATATTTATAGCAGTGATTTCTGTAATTACAAAAACTGGGGGGGGGGAAGAAGATATGCATTGACTGTGGAATGGCTAAACAAATTGTGGTACATGAATGTAAGGGGATATTACTGTATTATAGGAAATGACAAAAAGAGATAAAGATGGAAAGATTTTCATGAAATAATGCAAATTGTTGCAAGCAAAGCCAGAAAATAATAGATATGATCGTTACAACAACAGAAATGGGAAAAACAAACCAAAAGTGAATCTTTAAAAATTATAAAGATCGTGGCTTTATGAGAAATTCCTAAGTGTACATTATACATAGTTTCAGAATTTTTTTGATGTGTTGATTAGTTGATTTTTCCTTTTTTTTGGATTGGCTTCTTAAAAAATACTATTTATTGAACTTTTATGACCTTAGTCTTATGATCAAATTGTGTCAAAGATATCCTTGCTTTAAAGTAATTATGCTATAAAGTGTAGAGGAATCCTTTGTGGTTCTCATAAGGACATAGTGCACACAGAAAGCCTGAAATACCAGCAAAGAGTTGTGTGTTCTTAAACAATTCTATTGCTCGACCTTCAAATCCCAAACTCTCTTCCATTCTGTAACCCAAACTTTAAAAATCCTTTTTCTTGCTTTAAGAATGTAGGCAGACTTTTTTTTTTTTTGAGGGGGAAAGGCAAGGCAATTGGGGTTAAGGGACTTTCTCAAGGTCACACAGCTAGTTAAATGTCCAGTGTCAGAGGCTGGATTTGAACTCCGGTCCTACTGACTTCAGGGCCAGTGCTCTATTAACTATGACACCTAGCTGTTCCAAGGTAATCAGACTTTTCTCCTGATTAAATATATAAGAAGTCACTATCAAAATTTAGAATTTCTACAGTAGAATTTTGTGTCTGTTTTATTTGTAATACAAATTTGTAATTTGTAATATGCTTTATATAGGGAAATTGCTCTGAAATATGTAAAGCAAAAGTGTTTATAAAAATCCTTTGATATTTAAATGAATAAATTTTACTATTTGAACTTAGGAACAAACAACATTTTCTTTTAAGGAACTTAAAACCACAAAGTAGAATTCCTTTGATGGGAAAAATAAAAAATATCAGAAAATCAGAGAACGTCAAAGGAAGGATTGCTCTCTCGTGATGTGGTTCATAATACATAGCATAATGCCTTTATCTATTGAATTTACTGAAAGTATTTTACCATGAGATTCCTGGATTAAAGACAAAATTATATAATTATAAAGGATTTTTTATGATGATTTCAAGAGACATCTGACTATTAATAGTAAAGAATCTAAAACCATAATGAAAAGAAAAAAAATAAAAGCTAACAAATAAAAAGGGACTATCCATTGCAGGTTCAGTCCTGGGATCATGTACAGGGGATCCATATGGATCCTTGAGGAAGCCCTGCTTCCTGATATCCATTATAATAGGAATCAAGAGACTTATCATATCAGGGAATATATAGTTATTTTCTAAGTGTTTCCTGATTTCTTACTGGGCAGTGAGAAAAAAAGAATTTTGTGTGGCTATTGAGTCTCAACTGAAAATTCATTTAAACCAACAAACAAAAATATCCAAATGGAGAAACTTGCCATAGGGTATAAAATTCACTTTCCAAGTTCAGGAGGGCTAGTCAGGGGTGCCCTTCCTCTCCCACTGGACTGGCCCATGAGCACATGGACTCTTTGGTAAGTATATGTCTCTGCTGGGGATGCTTTCTGTTTGTTTGTTTGTTTTTTTTCCCTTTGGTATAGGGCCTTGAGAGACTTCACAAAGTGGAAGGGAAGGATGGACCAGAATTGGAATCCATACCAGAGTTTGTTGATTACTTAGCCCTGAAGACCAACTTGTCTTGTTGTCCCAGCCCAGCAGTTGATCAGTCTGGTAGCCAAAATGCCTTGGTCTTCTACTGCAGAGGAGAAATTTATGCAGTTTCTATGCAACATTTGTAAGTGAACTTGTAGCAAACTAGGTGCAGCAATCTTTTTAAAGTCCCAGATTACTCTTTTCAGAGATTGAGGTGGTAGAAGGGAGAATGTGCTGTGGTCACAAGGGATATTTTTATACTTTGGCTCTTGCTCTATCTTTTTAGCAAAAATTCACTTGTTAAAGCTAATTGTTTTATAATCACTGGCAATTGACACAGATGTGGATGGGGCAGATCAGAAGGTGGACTCAAGATGATAATATTAGAAAGTCTTAGCAACATCTCAGGGTACCCCTTGAGCCTTGGTAGGGAGTATTTGAAGCTGTACTTTGCATACCTGATTTGCTAATGCACAATTAGGTTGGTAGGGCTATTTGGTGAATTGATAAGCATTTATTTATTAAATGCTTCCTATGTGGTAGGCATTTTGTTGAGCACTAGAATAAACAAAGAAAGCCAAAAATAGTCCTTGTTCTTGTGGACAACATGCAAACAGGTATATGTAAACAAGACATATAGAATAAATTGAGGTAGTTACAGAGGAAAGGGACTAGGGTTAAGGAAGACTAGGATAGTATTCTTGTTGAAAGCAAGACTTTACCTGATACCTGAAGGAATCCAGGGACGCCAAGAGATGGAGATAAGGAGGGAAAGAGTTCTAGGTGGCGACATGTCATGAAAAGTATTGGAGTAGGAAGATTAAGTGTTGTGTGCAAAAAAAAAAGCAAGGAAGCCAATGTCATTGGATTGTAGGATATGTGGGAGTAAGGTATAAAAAACAGGGGAAATTTTTAAGAAATCAAATAGGATTTTAAATTCGATCTTAGAAATAATAGGGAGCCCTAGAGTTTATTGAATATAGGGGTAACATGGTTAGACCTGAGATTTAAGAAGATCAATTTGATAGGTGAGTGGAAGATAGACACAATTATAGAGAGACTTGATAAATCTTCCTACACACAGAAAGACACAACATAGCAAAACATAATTCTTCCCAAGGAATTGTATGCAGTTGATAAAAATGGAGATTTAATTTGTCCTACCAATAAAGCTCATTTTCTTTAGTTGGATGTCTATTCAAAGCATGGACATGACCAAATCACATTCATATCAAACTGTAATTGTGTTGCATTCTGTCATTCAATCTGTTCATTCATTCATTCATTTAATTAACAAATATTTCTTGATTTTCCTTTCAAAGTCCTCTGCTAAGTAGTTGGGGAGGGGGTAGGAAGAGACAAAAGATTTAAAAGATTTAGGTCTTTTATTTCATGGAGTTTATAGGCTGGTAGGGTGATAAGACCTCAATGTAGGTAGCTATAACAGACAGTATTACATGATAAGTGTTTTGGGAAAGGCATGAAACCAAGTACTGTGAGAGGTCTGGAAGGAAAATGTCATTGCTGGAGGGAAGAAAAAGCTGTCAGATAAAAGAAGCTTGTTAAGCTTAGGTATTTCAAAATCACATTTTCTAAAGTACCCGAGGTAGAGTCAATTAAGTTTTAGAACAAGGTCATGTCAGACCAAAAAGAAAAAAAAAAGAATGCTTATTTTCAATTTTTGATTGTTTCAAGTTCATAATATGGCATATTGCGTGCATCAACTCTATTTTTAGCTAGTGATTCTCATGTAGTCCCTAAAGGCTTCCAGTGTCCAAATCTTTCCTTAATGATTTCATAAAACTTTATTGTACCTTACAAGTGATGTATAATAAGTAAAGTAAAAGGTATTTTAGAACTAGAAGGGAATTTAGAAATTAACTACTTCAAATTTTGCATTTTACAGATAAGGAAACCGAGGCGCAGAGAGGTTAAGTGATTTGCCAAAGCTGTTGCCAAGCAAAAGTTACAGAATTCAATTAGTCACAATTGGAGGCAGGACATTTTGCATAGTATTTTGTATCGTTTTGCATGTGTATTTTTGAATGCACGTGTATGCATGATCCTATCAGTTTTCTTTCATTTTAATCTATAGGCAACTATGGCATAATTGATTTAAAATGTGTTGTTATTTACTCATTCAGTCATGTCCAACTCTACATGACACCATGGATTATATCATGTCAGAACCTTCTGTCCTTCATTATCTCCCAAAGTGTGCCTAAATTCATGTTCATTGTTTCCTTGACACTCTATCCATCTCATCCTCTGCTGCCCCCCTTTCCTTTTGTCTGCAATATTTCCTAGCATCAGGGTCTTTTCCAATGAGAACCATTTTTTCATTATGTTGCCAAATATTTAAGCCTCAGCTTTAGTATTTGACCTTTCAGTGAACAGTCTGAATTATATTTTTAAGTATTTACTGATATGATCTCTTTGCTATCCAAGGGACGCTGAGAAGTGTTTTTCCAGCATCACAATTCAAAGCATCAGGTCTTAAGCATTTAGGTTTCCTTATAAATCCAACTCATAGTCATATCTTGCTCCTGGAAAAAATCATAGCTTTAAATATAGGGATCTTTGTTAACAAGGTGGTATCTCTTCTCTTTAGTATGCTATCCAGACTTGCCATAGCTCTTCTAAAGAGCAAATATCTTTTAATTTCATGAATACAGTCATCATCTACAGTGGTCTTTGAACCCAACATTATAAAATCTGTCATTGCTTCCATTTCTACTCTTTCTATTTGTCAGGAAGTAATGGAACCAATTGCCATGATTTTAGGAGTTTTTCTTTTCTTTTCTTTTTTTAATTTATTTATGTTAAGCCTTGTAAAGCCACGCACAAGCAGCTTTCCAGAAGAATGCTGCTGTGAACAGCTTTTCAAGGTTCTGAATACACAGTATAGTGAACATTCTATTTATTCAATAACAAATCAGAGCAAAACAGTCACAGAAATCAAGGTATAGCATTCACAATGTTATGACTTATCACAGAAAATCAAAATACAGCATTCAAACAACTTATCACTAAGATAACCACATAGTTTTCACCATAGTGGTCTCAAAATTTTGAACAAGGAACAATCATTTAGTTACTCAAGCATCACTATCATTTGATCATCCTTAAGGAGGTTTGCTTCCTAAAGGGACACAAAGTACAATAGTCAAAGTTCTTCACTCATGGGGCACACTAAGTTAACTCAATCACTTATTCAGTCATCAATCACTATGTGCAATCATTTAGTTAATCAATCATTCAATTAACTCAATCATTCAATCATCCTTCATCTTTCACTATTCAAACATCAGAAAATACACAAGCCCTCCTCCCCTAAGTCACTTGTAAATTACAATTTATCAGTTAGTATACAGAATCCAAGTAAAGTCTTCTTTCAGCTTGAATTGGGGTGGTCTCTGGTTTCCCTGGATCCCCTTCCATGGTCCCAGACCCTATCTGGATTCAACAAACTCTTACCTGGGTTCAAAGGCAGACAGCTTCCATTTCCTTGTCCAGCTCTCTGTGCAGTTCCTGCTCCACATTGGAGCTCACAGTTTCTAGTCCTTCACAGTCTCTGTTCCCAGGAAGACAAGGCTTAACAAAGCCACCAACACCTTCATACAAAGTAGGAACATCATAGTCACACTTCCTCAGTCTTTGACAGGTCCAGCTGGCCCTCGGAAATCCTTAACAGCCTCAGCAGCTCCAGTTGGCCTTCAGGTCTGACTGGCCTTTGGAAATATTTAGCAGCTCCAGCTGGCCCTCAGACTCAGCAGAAGTTTCAGCTGGTTCCCAGAATTAAAAATCACTTCATTCAGGTCCTCCAAATCAAAATCATTCTCTGGGGGGAAGGTGGGGGTGGGAAGCAGGCCGGGCTCTAGGCTTTCCCCCTCAGCCTCTCCAGCTCCTCTTCAGCCTCTCAAGTAGCAGCAGCTTCTGCCTCTAAGAAGATCTGACTCTCCCTCTCTGGAGCTATTTCCTTATATACAGTATTGCCCCTTCCTATTCAGCCCCTTCCTGTTATATCAGCAACAAGAGACAGGAATTCATACCTTCTGTTTCTTTAACAGAGACTTGATTAATTACTAAGTGCTAAGTAGCTGTTACCTTTGCCAATACAAAGGGATCTTCAAATTCAAATTACATTACATGCCTCAAACCAGCTTTTATACTCTCCTCTTTCATGCTTATCAAAAAGTTTTTTTTTCAGTTTTCTTCATTTTCTGCCATCAGAGTGGTAGTATCTGCATACCTGAGATTGTTGATATTTCTTCTGGCAACCATAATTCAAGCTTTTAATTTATCCAGCTTGTCATTTCACATGATATACTCTGAATATAAGTTAAATAAATAAGGTAACAATATACATCCTTTTCATACTCCTTTTCCAATCTTAAACTAATCAGTTGTTCTGTGTTCAGTTCTCAAGTTGTTTCTTGATCTGCATACAGACCCCTAAGGAGATAAGTAAGATTGTTTGGTATTCCCAAATCTTTGAGAACTTGCCCCAGTTTGTTTTGATCCACATAGTTGAAGGCTTTAGTCCAGGAGTGGGGAATCTGAGACCTTGAGGCCACATGTGGTCCTCTAGGCCATATGTTCCCAACCTCTGGCATAATCAATGAGGTAGAAATACATATTTCTTTTGGAACTCCCTTCCTTCCTCCATAATCCAGTGAATATTGGCATTATGGTCTCTAGTTCCTCTGTCTCTTCAAAAACCAGCCTGCTCTTCTGGGAATTCTTAGTTCATATATTTCTAAAGGCTAGTTTACAGAATCTTAAGCATAATCTTGCTGGCATGTGAAATGAGCACAATTGTCTGGTAATTTGAACATTCTTTGACCTTGACCTTCTTTAGGATTGGGACATAAACTGATCTTTTCCAATGTATTGAACACTGCTGAGTTTTTCAAATTTGATGTCATATTGGGGTACAATACTTTAACAGTATCATTTTTTAAGTTTTTTTTTTTTTAATATCTCAGCTGGAATTCCATAATCTACACTAGCTTTTTTGTTAGCAATGTTTCCTAAGGCCCACTTGATTTAAGTCCCCATGATGTCTGATTTTAGATCAGTCCCCACACCTGTCATTGTTATAGGTACTATTAAGATCTTTTCTGTATAGTTCTTAAGCATATTCTTGCCATTTCATTTTAATGTCTTCTTTCCTTGCTAAGTCCCTACCATTTTTGCTTTTTGCCGTGCCATTTTTTTGCATGAATCATTCCCTTGATATCTCTAATTTTCTTGAGAAGCTCTCACCATTTTTATCCTGTTGTCTTCTTCTATTTATTTGCATTGCACATTTAAGAAAACCTTCTTATCTTCCCTTGCTATTCTCTGGAATTCTACTTTAATTTAGGTATAGCTTTCACTTTCTCCTTCCCCTTTCATTTTCACTTTTTCCTCAGTTATTTGTAAAGCCTCATCAGATAGTCATTTTGCTTTCTTGTTCTTTTTTTTTCTTTGAAATGTTTTTTTTGTTGCTTCCTCCTGTATAATATTGTGAACCTCTGTCTATAGCTCTTTAGGCATTCTCTCTGCCAGATCTAATCACTTAAATCTTTTCATCACTTCTACTTCATATTTATAAGGGATATTATTTAAGTCATACCTATGAGTTCTGATGGTCTTTCCTACTTTTTAAAAATTTAAATATGAATTTTGCAATATTAAACTTATGATCTGAGCCACAGTCACCTCCAGGTCTTGTTTTAACTGACCTGTATAGAGCTTCTCCACCTTTTGTTGCAAAGTATATAATCAGTCTGATTTAGATATTGACCATCTGGTGATGCCCATGAGTAGAGTTTCCTTCTGAGTTGTTCAAAAAGAGTGTTTGCTTTGACCAGTGAGTTATCTTGACAAAACTCTATTAAGCTCCAACTGCTTCATTTTGTACTCTGGGGCTAAGCTTGTCTGTTACTTCAATTATCTTTTGATTTCCTACTTTAACATTCCTGTAATGAATGTTTCCGCTTTTTTTTTTTTTTTTTTGGCATTAATTCTAGAAGATGTTGTAGGTCTTCATAGATCACTTCAGTAATCAACTTTAGCCTCTTCAGCATCAGTGATGTTGAATGGTTTGCTGTGGATTTGAACATATGGAATTTTGGCATTTTAGAGATTATACCCTAATTGCTCTTCTCACCCTTTCCTTGACTATGAGGACTATTCCATTTCTTCTTTGATTGTTTGTTTTTGCTTTGTGGAGGAGCAGTTGGGGTTAAGTGACTTGCCCAGGGTCACAGTCTAGTTTTTTGTGTTAAGTGCCTGAGGCCAGATTAGAACTCAGCTCTTCCTGACTCCAGGGCCAGTGGTCTATTCACTGTACCACATAGCCACCCCTTATTCCATTTCTTCTAAGGGTTTCATGCCCACAGCAGTACATATAGTGATCACCCGAATTAAATTCATCCAGTTCTCTCCATTTAAATTCACTGACAACATGATATTGAGTTTTCCCATCTGCTGTCTGACCAAGTACAACTTACCTTGAGTCATAGATCTAAGACAGGCTAAAATAAGTATCTGTTTATCTGGGGCTTCTCTTCTTTCACTCATTTTTTCCTACTTTTATTTATCAAGAATGAGTTTCTTGGTTATCAAGTACCTAAAAATCCCTAACATGAACCATAAACATATTTTTAGAAAAATACTTAGTTTTTCACTGACCAAGATAAGGGGCAGGAAGGATATGGTGTTTCCCTATTTCTTTTTTCTCCAGGCCTCAGGACCTTACCTTCTGTTCCTGTAGTCCTCTTCACCCATTAGTGAGTTCCTCCAGGAGTCTTTATTTTGAAGAAGGGCCCAAACTATTTGCCTTTTATTTTTCAGACATTACTTCAGTGACATCCCACCCCACTCTCTGAGGACAGAACAGAACTCAGGAAGAAAAATCTTCCTGACTCAAGGCCCCACACTCTAACCACTGAAGGGGCAATGACATGGTGCAGTATAATATGGGATGATTCATAGGGGTTAGATGATAATCCAGGGGCAGTTGGGTGTGTAGGGCCTTACCAGGTGTGAGAATGTTTCTCATGGAACAGAAGGTGCCACCCCTGTTCCCAGAGAAGGCTGGAGACAAGTGAAACTTGAGATGGAGGCACATGGTTAAATCGTCACGTGGGTGATTCTGTTTCTCTTTTCTTCTTTCCAAAGGATGAAGATTAGGCTGGAAACAGCACATATATACATATACATAAACATATAAGATTATAGGTAAATAGGAAGAAAGAGAGAGAGAGAGAGAGAGAGAGAGAGAAAGAGAGAGAGAGAGAGAGAGAGAGAGAAAAGAAAGAAAGAAAGAGAAAGAAAATCAATCCTGTATTCCTGCTATAGATTCAACTTTGTCATAATTATGCTTTTCTTGAATTTAATGTATTTGAACACTATGTTTTATCTACTCATCTCTTGTGCCCCTATTAGGTGAAATTATGAGGTCCCTCTCCCTTTTCATCCTTTTCTTCACAGTATAGCCTCTTATCCATTTCATTTCCATTTCCTGAGATGATCAAAATAAAATAAAATAATCATCGGGACATCTGTCTGTCTTATTTAGCTTTCTCTCTAACACTTGAAGACAATGGGACTCTGGAAGAACACTTGCTTTTTCTTCCCTTAATAGCATGTAAATAATTTATCCAAAGATTTTCCTTTAAAATTGATGACATATATTTATCTTTCTGTGACCCTCTTGCCTTCTCTGCTTCCTTTCAAAGCATCTCCTCCTCGTGTCTAATTTTTTTTCATCAGGCTTGAAAATACTCTCTCTATTTTAATGATGGTCCCTTTTTTTCCCCTCTATAGTATCATACTCAGTTTTGCTAAATGGATTGTTCTGGTTTAACACTTACCTCCCAGGGTTTTTGTGAGGAACAAATCACAAAATCATCATTAAAGTGCTTAGTACAGTGCCTGGCTCATAGTAAACACCATATAAATATTAGCTATTATCAGCAGCAGGAGCAGCAGCATTAGCAGAAGCCTTTGTATTTTACCCTTTAGAATGCCATATTCTAAGCTCCCCTCTCTGGTTATGCAGCAACTGTCAAACATCTTGCTATCCTAACATGGTACCTTGGTACTTTACCTCTTCCTTTCTAGGTCCAAGCAGGATTTTTTTTCTTTGACCTGGAAACTCTGAATCGGGGCTGATACTCCCATGGATTTTCAGATTAGCAGATTTGAGAGGAGAAATTCTTAGAGAAAGTGGTTGGTAGATTCATCTGTATTGTTCCCCCTTGCCCCCTGTCATAATTTTCAGATTCTTTAGTGATGCTTAGGCTATCTCTCCTTGTCTTGTTTTCTAGTTCTGTTGTTTTTAATAATATATCTTACTTTCTCTTCTGTTTTCCCAATTTTAAGAAAATATATTCTTTTTCATGGTTATTTTTCATTTGAAATCTGCTAATTTTCAAGGAGTTCTGTTCTTAACTAAGGTTTACTACCATATGTTCTAGACCGTCAACTCTCCTTGCCATTTTTCCTTCATAGTTGGATAGCCCTTGTTTCATCTTACCCCCAAAATATTCTTGTAGTCCTGGTAGTCAGGTATTCTTTCTCTTTTTCTCTTGGGTTCTTGTGCATTAATTTTCTTCCTTTGGACTGATATCTTGAGCGTGTCCCAGGCCATGGAATTTCTTCATTTTATCCATCATTTCCTTTTGTCTCCTCATATTTCCAACCTCAATTTCTGGCCTATTCAGTTTCCATTCCCCTAAATGTTTGTGGGAAGTCCTGCTTATTTCTGAATACAAAAGCTATTTCGGGGCCCCACCTTGTACAATAATTTTCTGGCCTTTTCATCTGTTATGGTTTGGGTCCAAGATATCAGGTCCTGCTTTGGGTATTGGCTGCTTGTATCCTAGTCTGTCCTTGTCTCCTGTCATAGACGGGCTCCCTGGGTTACCCTATTCTGAACACTTCACTAGTCTTACTTCCTGCCCTATGTGAGACCCCTGAATGGCCTTGTGTTGTGCTCATGTCTGGCCCTACACAATGCAGGAGATGGGGATGGGACCCCTGATTTACCTACACTGGCCACTGCACTGGCCCTCTTTCCTACTGTGGGACTGGAAGGTTTTGTACTTTACCTTCTACTTACCCCAGCTGGTTTCTTGTATGCACTTCCACAAGAGTTTGGCCCTCTTTTTATACACTCCTGGAATAGAGGGAGTTTATAACTTTTTCTCTTTGTTTTTCTTTATTATTTCACCTTCTAGTTCAGTTTTAGGACTTTCCTGTAAGTCAATCAGCCAATAAACATTTATTAAGTGCCTGTTATATGTCAGACACTATGCTAAGTGTAAAAAGAGAAAGAAAAACAAAGATAGAATCTGCCTTCAAGGAGCAAGATAATACATAAAAGGAAGCTGGAAAGTGGGAGTGGGGAAAGGGAGATGAAGGGAAGTGTCTGCTGTGTGGGGGGCAAAGTGGAGAGTCCCAGAGAAGTCCCAAAGCAGAGTAGCTGGTGGGAAATGAGGGGAAAAACCTGCTGACATCCTCCATAAATAGAGATCCTGCAGCCCATGGCCTTGTTCTCCAGTCATAGGGTTCAATTAGGGAGGCCCAGTATACTTGGGTATCAAGCAGATTCAATTTTGCAACATAACGAGACTACAATGCTGAGTTTCCTAGGAAAGGAAGGCAGGTTGGTGAGTTCCCACGAAGTTCAAAAGGAGTGTCACCTCTTTGGGGTATTTTAGGGGATCTGAGCTACTCTAGATCCTAATATGCCAGCACCTCTGCCACCCAATTCTCCACAATATTTGCTCACATATTTTCTCTCTTCCTCCTGTACTTAAAAAGAAAAGTAATAAAAGACATATTTTCCCCAAATAATCCCCAGCTCCACCTAGTACAGATATTCAGGATTTCTTTTTAAATTTTGTTTTCTCTGCCTTTGTAATAGTAACTATGACTACCAGCAGAGACTCCTTAGGGGCTTTAAGACCATCAATCAATTTCACAGCTGGAGGCACAGATAAAAGTTCAGCAATTCCTCATTTGAAGAACTTCTCTAACATTTTTTTCCCTCTATATAATTTGGTTATTACATTAGGGAATATATTTTGTCTCTCTAAAGCCAAAGATATTTTGGCAACATCAGTACAGACAAAGGGTTTAATGAAAGTGTCATAAGTACCATCTTCCCACTAACTGAGGAAAATGGAAATGAGGCAACCCTCACTTCTCTTCTGGTCTTCTCACTGCTTTCTGCTCCTGTTGTCTTTGTATTTGTCTCTTGGCTGGGATCTCAAGTCTTGAGTCCAGTGGTGCCTGGACTGGGCTTGCATTAGCTTCCTCTGGATCACATATAAAAGCAATAGAAACTTTGAGAGTAAAGTCTCAGAAGAGAATGCCAAACTTTGATAGTTTTTCATCTCATGTGAATTATTTTCTGTTGTTCTTTGCATCACACACACAAACACACACACACACACACACACACACACACACACACACACACACACCCCAAACCAAAAAAAAACCACAAACATTAGGACCTGCAAAGGCGGTGGAAGCAACTTTACAAAGGGGTTTGTCAAGAGGCTTGTAACCTACAAGCAAGAGTCAGTTTTCTTTCCTGGGTAGTTTTTCTTCTCATCAACCACTCTCCCAAATGCTACGACATACCACATAGTTGGAGATCTTACTGATGTGCTCATTTCTGCCTAGAGATGGAAGACCTAGTGATGGTTGAGGCCAATGTTAGTATTTTTGTTATTATTGTTGTTAATTGTACACTGATACCCCCTGATACTCCAAGGTTCTTGCCCTGAGTTCTACTTCCCAGAGTTATTCCTCCTGGATTTTTCAGTTTCAAAATATTGGATCTTCAGGGCTCTCTCTCTCTCTCTCTCTCTCTCTCTCTCTCTCTTTCTCTCTCTCTCTCTCTCTCTCCCTCTCTTCCTCTCTCTCTAATAAATTTCAGTAATAAAATAAATTTCAGTAAGCATTTGTGTGTAAGACACTATGCTAGGCACCAAGATACAAAAGCACAGATGACAGATATCCTCTGCCTTAAAGGAGTTTGCATTCTATTGTAGGATACAAAATGTACACAGGGAAATCAAGAAGAACTTCTCACAGAAGGTGGCATTTGAGTTGAATGTTGAAGTAAGTTAAGAATGTGAAGAGACATATGATTTGGAATCAAGAGAGGTAGGACTAAATCTAAAACTGCAACACTTAGTGAGAATGAAACTATATGGGAAAGTCACTTAAACTGTCAGACTCAGGTTCCAAATATTTAAAAAATTAAGATGATAATATTTGTCCTTCCTAACTTCAAATTACTGTCGTGAAGACTTCATAATATTTCTTATTCTACATGAGTACACCCTGTCTATATATCCCTACCATCTAGTACAATGCAAAGCATATGGTAGGCATTAAATAAATGCCAATTGAATGAATGTGAGAAAATGTTTTACTATAAACACTGAGTACACATTGACAAAAATGAAATTAATCCTGACTGCAAGAAACACATATTCTACTGGGAAGATTCCATATCTACACAAGTAATTAAAAGCAAAGTATATAGAACCTCAATTTTGTAAATCGAGGGTATTTTGTATGATGCAGCTTGAGCATGAATCTGAATTGGAATGGAAGAATGATAAGACAGGTCTGTGTGTC
This sequence comes from Pseudochirops corinnae, assembly GCA_028646515.1. Classification (NCBI taxonomy): domain Eukaryota; kingdom Metazoa; phylum Chordata; class Mammalia; order Diprotodontia; family Pseudocheiridae; genus Pseudochirops; species Pseudochirops corinnae. The sequence goes on along the minus strand of JAQQSV010002914.1, from coordinate 3,906 downwards.
TTCTTGAGGGCATGGTTGGCATGTGAACTTTGGAGAAAGATACTTTTCCCACGTGAGATGATTGATCCCAACACTCTCTTGGAATTCTGATTTCAGACATATGGAGAAAAAAAAAAGACTGTCTTTGGAAGCAGCAGATATGTAGGGGAAATCAGCTCCACAAGATGTCTGTCATTTCTAGCTAGCCTCCTCAGAGATTTCAAGGAATTTCCCCTTGGGATGATACAGATAAGGTTTCATCTTAGAGATACAGCTAAAGAGGCCATTCACTGTGGAACACTTTTTGGTAAATTCTGATCTGAATAGCGCCTCCCGTTTCTGATTGTTTTTTTGCATGGATAATTGTGTTTGCTTGCTATTGGCTATTTGGGATTGAGTTTTGTATAAAAATATATATTTGATCAGAAGGTTTGTGACGAAAGCTTTTGGGTAATCCTCTCCGCTCTTAACAACTATCAAATAAGTGTCAATCGTACCCTCAAAGCAGCAACATTTCAGGAAACAGAAAGATATAATTCTAATTTGACACTCCTCAGAGCCTCCAGGAAAGAAGCTCCAGCCAGGTAGTGTTCTGGGATTTCCAGTCCCTCAACCTGCTCCTCCTACCTCCCCTCCTCCCAGCTATTTTACTGTCTCTCCTCAATTTAGAGGGGGGGAATTGGGCAGTACAGACCTCTGGTTATTTCTGTCAACACATGTAGAAAGCCAAAATACTTGATTTTGGGGAGTCAGTTCTTATGCAGATGTCTTGGAGAAGCGGTTTTGGCCTAGACAAAGCTAGAGGCTTTGAAGCCTGCTCTCTTTGCATCCTCTTTGTTACGCCTTTAAAAAGGCTAACTGACTTTCCAAAGACTTTGCAACTGACTTTCCCAAGACTTTTTGGTGCCTAGAATTAAAGAGCTTGATTTTATCTGAGCTACTTCCAGAATGTAACAGACCATTATAATGATAAAACTACGCTAACAAGCTTATTGATGAGAATACTTGAATCTTTGTCTTTTGGATCTTCAAAAATATTGTCCTTCCTTGAACTACCCACATGGCCTGTTCATTTCTTATTCACATCTCCGAACATGCTTAGTGCTGGACGCTGAGCAGCCCACGACAAATACCTCCAGCTAACCGCATTTAGACCACCTATGTTGACTTACTTATGTACGTGGGCATACACACATTGTATAAGGCAAAGTGATAAAAAGCAATTTCAAGTAAATTACCTCTAATACAAAATAAATTCCAACATACTCAAGATTAGCATTTGTGACTCATTTGATTCAACAGATATTTTGCAACTGGTACAGTATTAGTATTTGCAAAAGATTTCTTTTTTTACATATATACATATACATTTTATATTAATATATACACACATACATACACACATATACAATATATGTGATATATATTGTATAAGTGTGTATCTATATGTGTGTGTATATATAGGCATGTATACATATGCATTTAGACTGAAATAGGAAGAAAAATGGCCGAGACCACCCAGTAATCAAAATTCTTCTCACTTCTATACAACCATTACCTTGATTCCTTTTTTCTGGGAATGGGATCCAGGTCTGTGATTTCATATGTGTGAGTAACACTCCATGTAGAACTATCTTCAATCAGTGAAAAACAGGAAGTAATCCATAACTTACTGCTTAAGATGTTTGCTGGAGGAGCAATAAACCTTTAAGGAGCACGTACAAGATCACTTAGCTAGTATATGTCAGGTACAGTACTTGAACCTGTATCTCCCTTTGCACATGTGGACTGAACATTTTTCAAATGCATTTCTTCTTCACTGTCATTATGTAGAATCCTTTGTTTTCTTCAAAACACTGTTCAGGTGCCATCTAATGACTTAGGCCAGAAGGCCTTTCATGATCCCTCTGGTTATTAGCACCCGCTCCTTGAAATTACATTGTATTAGTATGCCTCTAATTTTACTTTATTATATACATAATGAACCTCCTCAGTTTAAAATAAGTCTATGGGAAGAGATTTTTTTATTTCCCTAGCTCAGTATCCTTCCTTCTTTTGAGAAATACTAAATGAATGGCTGCTATGTGCTTATGTTCTTGTCACTGCAATGAACAGGAATTCACAACTGGCACTTAAAAAACAAACAAACAAAAACCCAAATTGAAACAAAAAATAGACAAAATCCCAATACTAGTGCCTAGCACAGATTAATTACTTATGTGAGGTGGGGGGAGGGTAGGAAAAAGAAAGGAATAAGCATTTATTTATTAAGTATCTAAAATATGACAGGGACTGTGCTAAATTGCAAATATTATCTCACTTGGTCTTCACAACAACCTTATGAGGTAGGTGCCAATTTTCTATCTGTCATCTGGCTGTCTAGCTATCTTTCTGTCTGTCTGTCTGTCTGTCTGTCTCTCTATACTTGCGGAGTGATAGACAAAAATATAATCATTGCACCTTTGCAAAGGAACAGAATGAAATATCTTCTCATAACTCTTCTTTGAGAACAAACTTATTAACTCTTTTATTCCCATCAGTCCTTCATACTTCATGAAATGTTTATCAGTTTGTAGATGATCATCCTTGTCTCATTACCTTTTTTCCCAGTGCCTTTTATTACTCACTGGTGACAGTATGCACAGTATATCTCCTTATCTGCTAATCTCAGAGAATGGTGGGAGATTTCTGGACAGCACTTCAAACAAGTGCTTTAACAAAAGAACTTAGAGAGATCTTTATCACCAGCAAAAACTCAATAGCATGTTCTGGACCAGGCAGGTAGGCTTTTAATGCTGTTTCGTTCTCAATATTCTTCTCCTAGCTGCCTCCTCCCTTCATCTTTCATTCTTATCTAAGCAGTATATTAGTGCAATGAAGTTCATTGGCACTACTCTTAGAAACAAAGGGAATTAAGTGAAAAAAGTAACCCCTAAACTCAGGCCCTGGCATCTTGACTTTAAAAAACCACACAAATACACAACTCATCACTAAGATACAACCTTTGTGGTGCCTTACAAAGATGGCTTACAATTTGTTGGAGTAAAGTTCAGTGTTGTAAATATGTATTGGAAGCAGTGGCAATATTTGTTGTATCCATGTGATTTACAGCGATCATGACAAAGGGAGCTCTTTTTAATTAGTAGAGGTTGAAAATCAGAGATAAGATTTTAATGGGGAGCAGTTTCTTTGTTCCCTCTGCCCCAAACTGTTAACAAATCATGATTCTCCTTTTATTTTTATTTTTTAAAGCCACATTCTATGAAAGCATAGGAAGGAAAACAAATAGTGGTAAGGATACTTTTTTAAACTGTTCTTCAATGAATAATCAGCATGGACCTATTTATTATGTGCCCAAAATCAGGCCAGGCACAATGGGATACAAAATAATTACAAGGTAAGGTTTCTACTCACAAGAACTTATATGAACTAACATCACATATAATGAATTGGGTGAAGAAAGGTAGAGAAATTACTATGTATTGCTATTTTAAAAGTCTTCTCCTAAAAGCAATTAGTCTTGTATGAAAGAGGGATATTTGTATTCTAATGAATTCTTGTGATTCAAACTCATTTATCTTTTAACTAAGTAGTGCAAAGAGCACAAGGTTAACTGTTAAGAGATTTGAATTCCATTGTTGGCTCCACTCCCAACTCAATGTGTTTGGACAAATTACTTAACCTCTTCATCTGTTTTCCCATCAGCAAAATGGGGATAAATATATATGCTCTTACTACCTCAAAGTGTTATTGGGAAGATCAATAGAATAACTTATTTATGTGAAAATGTACTGGGGGGCGGAGCCAAGATGGCGGCATAGCAGCAGCAATATATCGCAGCTCTCACATAGCCACCCCCAAATACCCATGGAATAGGACTCTGGACCAACCTAGAACTTCAAAAACGCACACAGATACTTCCCACTA
>JAQQSV010002912.1:0-19802 GCA_028646515.1 Pseudochirops corinnae | reverse complement strand
ATATATATATATATATATATTCCAAAGATTCTGGAGAACAACGTGAAACTGCACCCAAAGGACTATAAAACTGCACACCATTTGATCCAGCAATGCTACTCTTAGGTCTATATCCCAAAGAGATCATAAAAAAGAGGAAAGGACCCACATGTACAAAAATATTTATAGCAGCTCTTTTTGTGATGGCAAAGAATTGGAAATTGAGGGGATGCCCATCAGTTGGGGGTTGTGGTACGTGAATGTAATGGAATATTATTGTGCTATAAGAAATGATGAGCAGATGGATTCCAGAAAAACCTGGAAAGACTTACATGAACTGATGCAAAGTGGAGTAAGCAGAATCAGGAGAACATTGTGCATAGTAACAGCGACACTGCATGGTCAACTAAGATAGACTTAGCTCTTTTCAGCAATACAATGATCCAAGACAATTCCAAAACACTCATGTTGGAAAATACTATCCACATCTAGAGAAAGAACTATGGTATCTGAATGCAGATCAAATCATACTATTTTCACTTTGTTTTGGTTTTTTCTTTTTCATGGTTTTTCCCTTTTGTTCTGATTCTTCTTTCACAACATGACTAATGTGGAAATATGATGAATATGATTATACATGTATAGTCTATATCAGATTGTTTGCTGTTTGGGAAGAGGAGAAGAGGAGGAGAAAAGTTTGGAACTCACAATCTTATAAAAGTGAATGTTGAAAACTATCTTTACATGTAATTGGAAAAAAAATAAAATATCATTAAGTGGGGGAAAAAAAGAATTTCCCTCTAGGATCACTTGAGAAATTGCAAGTTCATTAAAGAGTATGATATAGACAGATACAAATTGGTTGTGTATATCCAAGAATTAATTATCTGTACTATAATTATATTTATATAGTTAGCTAGATTATAATTTTTCTGAGAGCTAGGAATTGGTTGCATATTGTTGTCGTTTAGTCATTTTTAAGTCTTGTCTGACACTTTTTGACCCCATTTGGGGTTTTCTTAGCAAAGATACTGGGAATGGTTTTCCATTTCCTTCTCCAGCTCATTTTATAGATGAGGAAACTGAGACAAACAAGGTTAAGTGACTTGCCTAGGGTTACACAGTAAGTAAATATCTGAGGCCAGATTTAAACTCAGTTCTTCCTGACTTCAGGCCAGATGCTCTATCTACTGTGTCATCTAGCTGTTCTAGCTGGTTATGTATACCCAAGGATTAATTATTTGTGCTATAATTAGACTGATATTGTTTGTGAAACCATAAGTTATCTGAGGACTAGGACTTTTTCTTATCTAAATTTTATGTCTTCTCCTGTCCCTGGCACAGTGCTCTGAACACAGCAAAACTGAATAAGTGTTTATTTAATTCAATTAAATTGGATGTCCCTGTGTAAATATTCTGCCTCATCCATTAGATTGGCAATTACCTAAGGACAGGGTCTATGTCTCATATTTAATTATAACTTATATTGGTATAGCACCTTCTAGTTATTTCAACTGAAAAGTTCATATTTCTTTTTCCTCTGAATCTCACAATAGTCTTCTGAGTTAGCATCATAGCACCACAGAACCACAGGTTTAGAGCCAAGAGACACCTTACAATCCATCTGGTCTAACCCTCTCATTTTACAGATGAGGAAATTGAGGCACAGAGAAGTTAAAAATACAACCCAGGTAAGATCTCAAAACAAACTGTTACAAGACCTGGGTCTTGGATCCAGGAGTGTTCATGGAGTTTGGATGGCTGGGGGCTTGTCAGGATTTGCCTAACAGTCATCTTCTTGGCCTTAACCTTCATCAGCCTATGAGCTTCAGTGAGCCTATCAAAGAAATTTTTTCCCCTATGGTCCCAGATATAGAAACTACTTATTCAGTGGTACTGCCTGGGAGCCTAATGCTCCATTTTGGCTGCCTTAGGGGAACATGTGGGTTTTCACAGTCTGGGATTGGAGGTGGGGGTTGCTCTCAGTGTGGAAAGAAATTCTCACTTAATGCTTCTCCATTCCTGAAAGGAGCCAGATGGCAGGCTGAAACACTCCTCTATATTCATGGGCTTTTTAGAGCACCAGAAAACAGACAGAGAGACAGGAGGGGGGAGGAGAAAGATGAATGGAGGGGAAGAGAGAGAAAGAGAAAAAGAGAGACAGAGACAAAGGAAGAGAGAGAGGAAGTAGGGGGAGAAAAAGATGTATGGAGGGGAATAGGAGAGAGGGACTGCCTGACAAGTTGGTCCTTGCAATGCTGGGCTGAAACAGTAGCCCCATAAGGAAAGTCTGAAAGCTCCCCTTGCTTCTAGTGATCCCCACGAGGATAACTCATGCAATTGTTATGTGCAGCCCCACCCAGGGGCACTCAAAATTTTCCTTTCCATCCCTTTACCCCTTGTGCATTTCAAGATGGAAACATTCCATGCATCGCCATCCTGTGGAGAGACTGAGTGACCTGAGTGGCAGAATCAACCAAATCTCATCATCAGAAGGGTCTTCAGAGGCTGATGAGTTCAATTGTGCTTCAGCAATCCTCTCTACAACATTCCTGGGAAATGTTCATTCAGTTGAATATTTTGAAGATTTTCAGTGATGGAAAACTCACTACCTCTCCAGGAAGTGATGTTGAGTGTTAGATATGAGATGGGGATAGGGAGGGGAAAGTCAGAAATCTGGATCCCTAGATAATCATACCTGGAAATTCAGAAGATAAGACTAATAGCATTAAAGTTTTTCTTTAGTTCTATTATTTCTGAGAGTAACCAGATTGAGCCACAGTTCTCCTAGGCAATCTGAAATCATCAGCCTGTTCACGATAATTCCTCGATTCTCACCCTTGATCCTTCTTTAACCCCCTCACAGACCAGTGAACTTATATATTATGCAGACAATGCCCCAACCTGGCCTCAGAGTTTTCATGTGAGTTAGACTGGATTGCTATGGGCAGACCAGGGCTGGTCCTTTGAGGAATGCTGAATCAGAGTTAGATGAAGGGGATACACTATACCTATAGCCAAATGTAGACACATGAAATTTATTTAGTTTCTATCCTTATGGACCCAGAATGTATAATTATTGGTTGCTTGTCTTGAGAGAAGAATGAAGCTGATGGACCAGTGACATACGGTGAAGAGAAGAGGGAAAAGGAAATCCTAAGAGAAGGTTAGAGGTTGGGAGGAGAAGAGAACAAGTTTTCTTTAAATAAGTTGGAGGTGGGAAGCTAGGTAGATAGACCACTCAGTCTAGAGGTAGGAAGACCTGAGTTTGACTCTGACCTCAAACACTTACTAGCTTTATAACCTTGGACAAGTTACTTAATCTCTGCCTCAGTTTCCTCATCTGTAAAATGGAGACAATAAACATTATATAAACATTAGCTATTAATAATGATGATGATGATGGCACCTACCTCCCATTGTTGTGAGGACCAAATGAAATATTTCTAAAGTGTTTTGCAAACCTTAAATCAGCTATATAAAATGCTAACAATTGTGATAAGAGATGGGGTGGGCAGCTAGGTGCTACAGTGGATAGACTGCTGGCCTCAGACTTTTACCATCTTTGTGATCCTGGGTAAGTCACTTAACCCTGTTTGCCTCAGTTCCTCTCTGGTAAAATGAGCTGGGGAAGGAAATGGCAAAACCATTCTAGTATCTCTGCACAGAAAACCCCAAATAAGGTCACGAAGAATTGGATACAACTGAAAAATAGTTGAACGTACAAAGTCCTGTTGTACCTGGATTGGTTTCATTCTCAATGAAAACGGGAAGACCTTGCATGTTTGTGGACTAAATTTATTGAGTGACCAAGGCGCATAAAATAATGCGATGTCTTGTTCCCTGAATCCCATCCCCAAAGAGATTTCAAAACCTCCCTCCATTTCAGAATATAATCATTAGCCTACAACTCTCATGGGGTAAAATTTTTTCTTCTTATTTTGTTTCTGGTGGAAATAATAAAGAATGAGAGGACACCATTGTGAGGGATAATTTATAGTAAAGTTTCTCCATTCTGAAAAATCAAATCTAGAATGGCTTCAGTATTCACTAGGCCTAAGATCAAGTCACCTGACCTTCAAGCTTAGAGCAATGGAGACCCTCCCCCAGAGCCAACACAGCAGAAGATATGCCAAATAAGGTTAAGACTGCTTTCATTGGACACCCACATGTTTCCAGGTCCTTTGTCTCAGAGAGATTCCCAGGCTTAGGTTGTGGGACAGCCCCCCTTCCAGTTGTGGGGGTTGAGTTTCTGCATTGGAAGATTATATAACCATAGGCTGTCTTCTACCTCTTGCTCTCTCCCTGCAGACGCCATGTTGGGCAACAGGTGGTAGAGTCCTTTCTCATGAGAAAGAATAAAGACCTTCTCTGACCTTAGATTCAGACTCCAAACTCTTTCATCTCACATACCATCATCAGCATACTCTCCCAGGATATATTCCAAACTTGCTTAATCACCTCTTAGCCTTCTGTAAGGAGATCCATCACAATACTGGACCCAAAACTAGTGAATTTTAAGCCTAAGGACACACAAAACCCACCTGGGTAAAGCAACATAAAAAGGGCCCACAAATCAACTCTTCAAAACCAAGTAGACTGAGTCAGTGTGATATAATGGGAAAGACAACTGGGTTTGTGGTCAGAAGCCTTAACTTCAAAATCCACTTCTGTCCCTTGCTAGCTATGTGACCATGGGCAAGTCACTAATTTCTCTGTCCCTCCATTTCCTCCACTGAAAAAAAGAGGATTCGAAGTGGAGGTTCTCTGAGCCCCTTCTAATTCTGAAGCCATGATCCTGGGGGCAAGGGTGTGGTTCAGAAGAAAACCCAGGGCAATTCCTTATTGAGGAGAAAACAGAAAATCTTAAATGCCTAGAAGGGAGGGGAGCAGGGTGGGACAAAGAGAACTGATTTATCTATGTGCAGCCACCAGGGTTGGTGGAGAGCTTCCAAAGAAAACTAATTAGTTTTGCTACCTAAGTGCTAAACACAGTTGTTTCTATGATATTGAAGGACTTTAAGGGCTGCTAATCCCACAGGGTTCTGTAGAATGTGAACTAGTGGGGTGCATAAAACCTGGCCCAGATTCTGTGCAAGCCTTTGGTCATCCTTATTGAGCTTAGCCCTCCAAGAGCAAAACCCTGGCTGTCCTGCTTAGTTATGTTCTGTCGTTTTTCAGTCATTTCCAGCTCTTCTTGACCCCATTTGGGATTTTCTTGGCAAAGCTACTAGAGCGATTTGCCATTTCTTTCTCCAGGGAAATAACATTAGAGATAAGGGGGATGGGGCTTATGTTCTGACTAGCGGATAGCACAAAGGACATGGGGATGGGATCAAAGTACGTAGCACCTCCGTTTGATGCCTCTCCCAATAGACTGGCTTATGCATACTGGGAAGCCTACCTGGACTAGAAACAATGGGGTCACTTGGACTGAATCAGCACAAATTTCAAAAGTCTTCTTGAATTGGAGACAGATCTTTGTCTACAACACCTTCCTAATACATGATGACGAAGAGCTACTATGAATTCAGTAACCTTCATCTTTTATTAATCACAACAGCATCTACGTCCATTTGAAAAATAATACATCCATCCCTCCCGTCTTTGCAGAGATGGGGGACTATGGATATGGAACGCTGCATATACTGTCTTATTTGATGGATGTATTGGTTATTTCTGCAGGACTGTTTTTTTCCTTCCTTTTTTTTTTTTTTCCATTCTCTGTTATAAAGGATGGCTCCCTGAGTGGGGGACTGAGTGGAGGGGGTAGGGATATGCCAGGAAATGAAAGTCATTCTCTATTCTCTGGCCATCTCCTTCTAGCCTTGATGAAACATCTGCCCTGTTGCAATTTTCCACCCCATATTGGTAACTATCTCTCTCAGGTCGCCATTTAACCCCAGGCCATGCTTCCCTATTCTCTAGTCATCTCCTTATGTCCAGCAGCCTTGCCACAGGGTATGCTTTTGTAGGGACTCCTGGCTGGTCACAGCACTAGAAGAGATTATGCCATGTCTGGATCCGTTAAAGCACAAAGTATCTGTGATTAGCAGACAGGGGTTAGCAGGTACCCATGTCCTAGTTAAACCAAGTGGCAACCCAGTTAAATGATGCTTTAAATGTGAGTACTGAACTCCTCACAGCAGTTCAGCTCCACCCTGGACCCCCATCCACTAGTGGCAAAGGCTTTCAGCAGGATCTCACTCGGCCCAATTGTGACTACTGTGGGCAATAAAGCTTGTTTACTTTTATTACTTCGGGCTAATGTGTCTTTACACTCTTTCTTGGAATTCGTGAAATCCATATCGAAACACCTTTCTTCTCACAGAGCTTCAATCCCTTCAAATCCTCCTCCCTGCACTCCAACTACCCCTCCTCCCCCCCCCATCTGGAACCATGAACCTTGATCAAATTAACTTCGATATTGTTACTGAAAGAAGGCCGTCATTCTCTACTCTTTGGCCCTATTTGCCAAGGTCACAACTTTTCCTAAGAAAGAATCTCACTCTTCCATAACCCCCCTTTATGTGTTGTCTCCCTCTTTATGATGAAGTTTCCTAGAGTATAAGGGCTATCTTTGCTTTGATATTCACATCCTCAATTTACATTCCTTTGAGCAGAGAATGTGCAAGTAAGGTTATGATACCATGTGTGGACAGAGAGAGAGGAAGGAGGAGAGGAGAGAAAGGTGAGGCAGGGGAGGGGAGGGGAGGGGAGGTGAGGAGCTGCATTGCCCAACTGGAACTGGTGGGGTACCTCATGCTACTCAAGCTCATATCTTGCCACTGGACCCAGGTGACTCTCGGGAAAGTGAGGTTGGTGACTTTGCACAGACCTCCCTCACTTAAATCCAATTCAGTTGTAAGTCATGGCATCACCTTCCTGATGCCATGGTCTTCTTTAAGAAAGAAGGAGGGGAGAGGCTAGGGGGCACAGTGACTAGAGCACTGGCCCTGGAGTCAGGAGGACCTGAGTTCAAATTGGGCCTCAGATGCTTGACATACTTAATAGCCATGTGACTTTGGGCAAGTCACAATGGCAATTGCCCTACAAAAAGAAAAAAAAAAGAAAGGACAAACAACAATAACAATGTCCTTAATGCTCAGCATAGTACTTGGTGTGTAAAACATCTTACTACGTGCTTTTTCATTCATTATCCATGTAAAAACAAAATTATCAATGAAGAAATTTTTGAAAATAATAATAAATGTATAAATTTATATGTATATACACACATATATCTATATTTTTTGGAGCTATATAAAGACCCATAATGAGAAGGCTTTGTGCCATATGGCTTCAAGAATCTCTTAAAATAACAGTCACCCTCCTTCCCACCCCCTTGGGTCAGTGACTTATAAATTGGAAATCATTGATAAACTTCTAAGTGGATTTGCTTACTCTGTGAATTCTCATACTTCAGTTAAACAGACACCTTGTGAATCATGGTACCAATAACCAACAAGCATTGATTAAGGCTGACTATGTGCTAGGTGGGATGCCAAGACTGGAAATTTAAAGAAAAGGCAAAAATAGACCCAGAACTCCAGGAGCTTACATTCTGATTATTCACAAGTCTAAAAAAGTATGGTGTATGAATGTAAGAGAACATTAGTGCATCATAAAAAAATTATGGAATGAGCTGTTTCAGAAGAAATTGGGAAGACCTCTATGAGCTAATACAGGGTGAAGTGAATAGAACTAGGAGAATAATTTATGCAACAATAACATTATATTAAAAAAAAAAAACACAGGAGTGACTACTAGCCCTGGAGTCAGGAGGATCTGAGTTCAAATCTGACCTCAGACACTTAACACTTACTAGCTGTGAGACCTTGGGCAAGTCGCTTAACCCCAATTTCCCTGCCTTCCCCTCTCCAAAAATAAAAAAAAAAAATCTCAAAAAACAAAAAAACAAAAAACCCAACTCCAAAAGATCTCAGAATAGTGCAATTGTGAATCATGATTCCAGAGGACCTAAGATGAAGGAAGGAAGCCACCCACCTGTAGAATGAGGCATATATTTTTGCACATGGTCAATTTGGGAATTTATTTTGCTTGATTAGGCATATTTATTTAAATGATCTTTTTTTTTTCTTTTAAATTGTTCAGTGGGAGTAGGAGGGGGGTTTGGGAGGATGGGAAAATAAATGGATGGTAATCAGAAAAAATAAAAAATTAATAAAATTTAAAAGTAATTCATATTTAATGAATTAGTCTATAATAGAAGAGTCTTGGCCCTGGGAAAAGGAAATATCTGACCCAGTCATTTGAAGTGAGGGACTGTTTAATTTTTGTCTTTATAGCTCTAGGAATAGCATAGTGCCTAGCATATAGTAAGCATTTAACAAATGCCTGCTGTTTGCTTTATTTCATAAAAAGAAACTATTCAAGACTGAGGATTGATTGATTGGTTGGTTGATTGGTTGTTCTCATTCATTCTTGAAGAGGATCAAAATGATATCATCATGACAGGGTCAAAGTATAGTGTGTCCTACTGTGGCTGATCAGACCACTATCAGCTGGGAAAACTCTACCACCGATTGGGCGCAAATAGTCCACATGAACATTTCGAGTGGAGATGTCTCTAAATCTGCTCATCTCACATTTCTACTTCAATTCTGTTTTGCTCACAGAACACAGTGACTTCTTTGATGCAGACATACCATGTGCAGTATTGTCTTGTGCCAATGTTTCCCATGTCACACAATCATTCCAAAGTTCTTCAGAGTGAACTTTAAAGTGTCCTTGTATGACTTCTTCTAAACACTTTGTTAGCACTTGCCTTGAGTGAGTTCTCCATAAAATATTCTTTTAGGCAAACATACATTTGGCTTTTGAACAATGTGGCTAGCCTGTCAGAGTTGTGCTTCCTGTAGTAGAGTATGGGTGCTTGGCGGTTCAGCTTGAGAAAGGACCTCAGTGTCTGGTATCTTATCCTGCCAGGTGATCTTCAGAACCCTCCTATGACAATTCAAATGGAAGGGTTTCTGTTTCTTGATATGGTGATGATATACTATTTAGGTTTCATAGGCATACAACAATGAAGTCATGGCTCTGTAGACCTGCAGTTTGGTAGGCAACCTTATACAGCTTCTCTCCCACACTAAGGCTAAGGGAATCTCCTGAGGGAAAAGGGGGAGACCCTTAAGACCCCTGGGATCTATAGTAATTAGTGAAACTCACCACTTTTATTTCCTTCTCTGTTTCACCTGGCTCAAAGCTTCCCCTTTCCTCCCCATCCCACACTGGACAGTTAAAGCAGATTCTTTCATCCACGCTACAATTTCTTAAATGTTAATGGAAAATAGGGTGTGGGGAAGTGTGACACAGCTCCAGGAATCCACCCCAGAAGGATGGTCCAAGGAAAAGATCCAACTACTTAGAGCATAGTGTTGGAGATGAGCTGATCTTTCCATATCTAGGAAACTGGAGATGTGCCTTTCCTCCCCCTAGTCTAGAAAGGGGAGGGTAGCAAAGGAGCCTCAGCCCTAGGAGCTCCTCATGAGACTGCAAGGTTTTTCTATCAAAATGGACCTGTGGAGGTCATCTAGACCAGGACTCCTTAAACTTTTTTCCACTCACAATGCCTTTTTGAGTTTTGGTGGCATTAGTTGGCATTGCATGGCCTGAGGGCATGTGCAGGGCAAAGTGCGCATGCTTTGTGTTTGGAGTCAAGACTGTATACAACATGGGCAAGTGCTGCCAGAAACACCTTTGATTTGTTGCACATTTGATTTTTAATTAATTTTTGGTTGTTGTATGTTCAAAAACCAAGTGGGGTTGTGACCCACAGTTTCAGAAGCACTGAATTTTAGACCCACTCCCTGCTTCTGTGTAAGATAATGGATTCTGAACTGATAGCCTTCCTTTCCTATTTCTTAAGTGTTCCATGAACACATTCTGCAACCTTCTAATCTAATGTCAATTGAATATGTTTCACTCCAGGAACTTTGCCTTTAATTCAACTACATTCTAAATAGAGGAGTGGTGTGGTGTGATAGCAAGCTGAACTGAGATTTCAAAGACTTGGGTTCTACCTATATGACCATGGGTATATCAAGCAACCTCTCTCTGAGCTTCAAGCCAGTATCTAAGACTTATTTTCGATTATAGGCAGTAACAGTCTACATTGGTAGATACTGATACATCCTGAGTACCTCATCTTTTAAATGAAGACATTTCAGGAAGAGCGCACAGCAGAACACTATCCTGCTCAACCCAAACTCTAGGCTTAGGGCAGGGGACTGGGGCTACCGTCTCTGACTTCTAGGTAGGCTTAACTTGGGAGAAGAAAATGAAGTTGGGCTTCTTCCCCACCAACCTTCCTGTCAGCATAAGAGTCCCCCACTCCCAACTCCCTGTCTGGGAGGAGAAGCAAGAGAGAACAATACGGGCTGAGGGCCTGGAGATTCTATCCTAGAGGATGGGGCATTGCCATACCCTTCCTGCTACCATTACCATTACGCTATTGCTATTTGGAATAATAATCTCAGCACCATGTGCTCGACCCTCCTAGCCAGAAGAGATGATATCCCTCAACTCAGTTCCTGGGAGAGGTAAGAAATTGTGCTGATTGTGGTTCTAGCTTTCTCTGGGTTTGTTTTTTCCCCCCTAATCACCTACTCCTTGGTGCCTATCTGATTGATTCCTAGTTTTCATGCTTGTTTTAAGTTACTGGCTTCTTTTTAACTTCCTCAGTGGCGGGAGAGATTTTCAAGTCCATCAAGTATTATTGGAGATGGAGGGAGGGAGTCAGGGAACTAGGCACGGAGATGAATGGCCCCATAGCCTGGTGCCCAATGAACCTTGATATACAGTGATACACAGAAACGTCTGGGGGCCTTTGTCCTTCTCCAAACTCATTCTGCATCCCATATGTCCTCAGGATTAGATTCTACAAGAGTTCTGGGTGGGTGCCTGGGGAGGCTGACAAGCCAGCTAATGTTGATTTCTTATTTTCTCCTTTTTCTGCATAATCTCAAGCGTCTTGGAGCCCTTGGACACCTTGTCTCACAATATTGAATCTCTGAGAGGGGAAAGGGATACCAGAAATTAAGGAGAATAATCAGGGCCTGAGGAAAAACTCTTCTTGGGAAAAGAAGGCAAAGCAAAGTCCAAGATATTGATTTTTTTCTGAGCAAAGAGAATAATCAGAATTAATGGCAGCTCAAATCAGATTTCATGGGTTTCCCAAATCCAAAGGGTGGCAAGGAAAGTAGAAATGGAATCTCTTAGATGTCTCTCTTAGAGACATCTCCACTCGAAATGTTCATGTGGACTATTTGCGCCCAATCGGTGGTAGAGTTTTCCCAGCTGATAGTGGTCTGATCAGCCACAGTAGGACACACTATACTTTGACCCTGTCATGATGATATCATTTTGATCCTCTTCAAGAATGAATGAGAACAACCAATCAACCAACCAATCAATCAATCCTCAGTCTTGAATAGTTTCTTTTTATGAAATAAAGCAAACAGCAGGCATTTGTTAAATGCTTACTATATGCTAGGCACTATGCTATTCCTAGAGCTATAAAGACAAAAATTAAACAGTCCCTCACTTCAAATGACTGGGTCAGATATTTCCTTTTCCCAGGGCCAAGACTCTTCTATTATAGACTAATTCATTAAATATGAATTACTTTTAAATTTTATTAATTTTTTATTTTTTCTGATTACCATCCATTTATTTTCCCATCCTCCCAAACCCCCCTCCTACTCCCACTGAACAATTTAAAAGAAAAAAAAAAGATCATTTAAATAAATATGCCTAATCAAGCAAAATAAATTCCCAAATTGACCATGTGCAAAAATATATGCCTCATTCTACAGGTGGGTGGCTTCCTTCCTTCATCTTAGGTCCTCTGGAATCATGATTCACAATTGCACTATTCTGAGATCTTTTGGAGTTGGGTTTTTTGTTTTTTTGTTTTTTGAGATTTTTTTTTTTTATTTTTGGAGAGGGGAAGGCAGGGAAATTGGGGTTAAGCGACTTGCCCAAGGTCTCACAGCTAGTAAGTGTTAAGTGTCTGAGGTCAGATTTGAACTCAGATCCTCCTGACTCCAGGGCTAGTAGTCACTCCTGTGTTTTTTTTTTTTAATATAATGTTATTGTTGCATAAATTATTCTCCTAGTTCTATTCACTTCACCCTGTATTAGCTCATAGAGGTCTTCCCAATTTCTTCTGAAACAGCTCATTCCATAATTTTTTTATGATGCACTAATGTTCTCTTACATTCATACACCATACTTTTTTAGACTTGTGAATAATCAGAATGTAAGCTCCTGGAGTTCTGGGTCTATTTTTGCCTTTTCTTTAAATTTCCAGTCTTGGCATCCCACCTAGCACATAGTCAGCCTTAATCAATGCTTGTTGGTTATTGGTACCATGATTCACAAGGTGTCTGTTTAACTGAAGTATGAGAATTCACAGAGTAAGCAAATCCACTTAGAAGTTTATCAATGATTTCCAATTTATAAGTCACTGACCCAAGGGGGTGGGAAGGAGGGTGACTGTTATTTTAAGAGATTCTTGAAGCCATATGGCACAAAGCCTTCTCATTATGGGTCTTTATATAGCTCCAAAAAATATAGATATATGTGTGTATATACATATAAATTTATACATTTATTATTATTTTCAAAAATTTCTTCATTGATAATTTTGTTTTTACATGGATAATGAATGAAAAAGCACGTAGTAAGATGTTTTACACACCAAGTACTATGCTGAGCATTAAGGACATTGTTATTGTTGTTTGTCCTTTCTTTTTTTTTTCTTTTTGTAGGGCAATTGCCATTGTGACTTGCCCAAAGTCACATGGCTATTAAGTATGTCAAGCATCTGAGGCCCAATTTGAACTCAGGTCCTCCTGACTCCAGGGCCAGTGCTCTAGTCACTGTGCCCCCTAGCCTCTCCCCTCCTTCTTTCTTAAAGAAGACCATGGCATCAGGAAGGTGATGCCATGACTTACAACTGAATTGGATTTAAGTGAGGGAGGTCTGTGCAAAGTCACCAACCTCACTTTCCCGAGAGTCACCTGGGTCCAGTGGCAAGATATGAGCTTGAGTAGCATGAGGTACCCCACCAGTTCCAGTTGGGCAATGCAGCTCCTCACCTCCCCTCCCCTCCCCTCCCCTGCCTCACCTTTCTCTCCTCTCCTCCTTCCTCTCTCTCTGTCCACACATGGTATCATAACCTTACTTGCACATTCTCTGCTCAAAGGAATGTAAATTGAGGATGTGAATATCAAAGCAAAGATAGCCCTTATACTCTAGGAAACTTCATCATAAAGAGGGAGACAACACATAAAGGGGGGTTATGGAAGAGTGAGATTCTTTCTTAGGAAAAGTTGTGACCTTGGCAAATAGGGCCAAAGAGTAGAGAATGACGGCCTTCTTTCAGTAACAATATCGAAGTTAATTTGATCAAGGTTCATGGCTCCAGATGGGGGGGGGAGGAGGGGTAGTTGGAGTGCAGGGAGGAGGATTTGAAGGGATTGAAGCTCTGTGAGAAGAAAGGTGTTTCGATATGGATTTCACGAATTCCAAGAAAGAGTGTAAAGACACATTAGCCCGAAGTAATAAAAGTAAACAAGCTTTATTGCCCACAGTAGTCACAATTGGGCCGAGTGAGATCCTGCTGAAAGCCTTTGCCACTAGTGGATGGGGGTCCAGGGTGGAGCTGAACTGCTGTGAGGAGTTCAGTACTCACATTTAAAGCATCATTTAACTGGGTTGCCACTTGGTTTAACTAGGACATGGGTACCTGCTAACCCCTGTCTGCTAATCACAGATACTTTGTGCTTTAACGGATCCAGACATGGCATAATCTCTTCTAGTGCTGTGACCAGCCAGGAGTCCCTACAAAAGCATACCCTGTGGCAAGGCTGCTGGACATAAGGAGATGACTAGAGAATAGGGAAGCATGGCCTGGGGTTAAATGGCGACCTGAGAGAGATAGTTACCAATATGGGGTGGAAAATTGCAACAGGGCAGATGTTTCATCAAGGCTAGAAGGAGATGGCCAGAGAATAGAGAATGACTTTCATTTCCTGGCATATCCCTACCCCCTCCACTCAGTCCCCCACTCAGGGAGCCATCCTTTATAACAGAGAATGGAAAAAAAAAAAAAAGGAAGGAAAAAAACAGTCCTGCAGAAATAACCAATACATCCATCAAATAAGACAGTATATGCAGCGTTCCATATCCATAGTCCCCCATCTCTGCAAAGACGGGAGGGATGGATGTATTATTTTTCAAATGGACGTAGATGCTGTTGTGATTAATAAAAGATGAAGGTTACTGAATTCATAGTAGCTCTTCGTCATCATGTATTAGGAAGGTGTTGTAGACAAAGATCTGTCTCCAATTCAAGAAGACTTTTGAAATTTGTGCTGATTCAGTCCAAGTGACCCCATTGTTTCTAGTCCAGGTAGGCTTCCCAGTATGCATAAGCCAGTCTATTGGGAGAGGCATCAAACGGAGGTGCTACGTACTTTGATCCCATCCCCATGTCCTTTGTGCTATCCGCTAGTCAGAACATAAGCCCCATCCCCCTTATCTCTAATGTTATTTCCCTGGAGAAAGAAATGGCAAATCGCTCTAGTAGCTTTGCCAAGAAAATCCCAAATGGGGTCAAGAAGAGCTGGAAATGACTGAAAAACGACAGAACATAACTAAGCAGGACAGCCAGGGTTTTGCTCTTGGAGGGCTAAGCTCAATAAGGATGACCAAAGGCTTGCACAGAATCTGGGCCAGGTTTTATGCACCCCACTAGTTCACATTCTACAGAACCCTGTGGGATTAGCAGCCCTTAAAGTCCTTCAATATCATAGAAACAACTGTGTTTAGCACTTAGGTAGCAAAACTAATTAGTTTTCTTTGGAAGCTCTCCACCAACCCTGGTGGCTGCACATAGATAAATCAGTTCTCTTTGTCCCACCCTGCTCCCCTCCCTTCTAGGCATTTAAGATTTTCTGTTTTCTCCTCAATAAGGAATTGCCCTGGGTTTTCTTCTGAACCACACCCTTGCCCCCAGGATCATGGCTTCAGAATTAGAAGGGGCTCAGAGAACCTCCACTTCGAATCCTCTTTTTTTCAGTGGAGGAAATGGAGGGACAGAGAAATTAGTGACTTGCCCATGGTCACATAGCTAGCAAGGGACAGAAGTGGATTTTGAAGTTAAGGCTTCTGACCACAAACCCAGTTGTCTTTCCCATTATATCACACTGACTCAGTCTACTTGGTTTTGAAGAGTTGATTTGTGGGCCCTTTTTATGTTGCTTTACCCAGGTGGGTTTTGTGTGTCCTTAGGCTTAAAATTCACTAGTTTTGGGTCCAGTATTGTGATGGATCTCCTTACAGAAGGCTAAGAGGTGATTAAGCAAGTTTGGAATATATCCTGGGAGAGTATGCTGATGATGGTATGTGAGATGAAAGAGTTTGGAGTCTGAATCTAAGGTCAGAGAAGGTCTTTATTCTTTCTCATGAGAAAGGACTCTACCACCTGTTGCCCAACATGGCGTCTGCAGGGAGAGAGCAAGAGGTAGAAGACAGCCTATGGTTATATAATCTTCCAATGCAGAAACTCAACCCCCACAACTGGAAGGGGGGCTGTCCCACAACCTAAGCCTGGGAATCTCTCTGAGACAAAGGACCTGGAAACATGTGGGTGTCCAATGAAAGCAGTCTTAACCTTATTTGGCATATCTTCTGCTGTGTTGGCTCTGGGGGAGGGTCTCCATTGCTCTAAGCTTGAAGGTCAGGTGACTTGATCTTAGGCCTAGTGAATACTGAAGCCATTCTAGATTTGATTTTTCAGAATGGAGAAACTTTACTATAAATTATCCCTCACAATGGTGTCCTCTCATTCTTTATTATTTCCACCAGAAACAAAATAAGAAGAAAAAATTTTACCCCATGAGAGTTGTAGGCTAATGATTATATTCTGAAATGGAGGGAGGTTTTGAAATCTCTTTGGGGATGGGATTCAGGGAACAAGACATCGCATTATTTTATGCGCCTTGGTCACTCAATAAATTTAGTCCACAAACATGCAAGGTCTTCCCGTTTTCATTGAGAATGAAACCAATCCAGGTACAACAGGACTTTGTACGTTCAACTATTTTTCAGTTGTATCCAATTCTTCGTGACCTTATTTGGGGTTTTCTGTGCAGAGATACTAGAATGGTTTTGCCATTTCCTTCCCCAGCTCATTTTACCAGAGAGGAACTGAGGCAAACAGGGTTAAGTGACTTACCCAGGATCACAAAGATGGTAAAAGTCTGAGGCCAGCAGTCTATCCACTGTAGCACCTAGCTGCCCACCCCATCTCTTATCACAATTGTTAGCATTTTATATAGCTGATTTAAGGTTTGCAAAACACTTTAGAAATATTTCATTTGGTCCTCACAACAATGGGAGGTAGGTGCCATCATCATCATCATTATTAATAGCTAATGTTTATATAATGTTTATTGTCTCCATTTTACAGATGAGGAAACTGAGGCAGAGATTAAGTAACTTGTCCAAGGTTATAAAGCTAGTAAGTGTTTGAGGTCAGAGTCAAACTCAGGTCTTCCTACCTCTAGACTGAGTGGTCTATCTACCTAGCTTCCCACCTCCAACTTATTTAAAGAAAACTTGTTCTCTTCTCCTCCCAACCTCTAACCTTCTCTTAGGATTTCCTTTTCCCTCTTCTCTTCACCGTATGTCACTGGTCCATCAGCTTCATTCTTCTCTCAAGACAAGCAACCAATAATTATACATTCTGGGTCCATAAGGATAGAAACTAAATAAATTTCATGTGTCTACATTTGGCTATAGGTATAGTGTATCCCCTTCATCTAACTCTGATTCAGCATTCCTCAAAGGACCAGCCCTGGTCTGCCCATAGCAATCCAGTCTAACTCACATGAAAACTCTGAGGCCAGGTTGGGGCATTGTCTGCATAATATATAAGTTCACTGGTCTGTGAGGGGGTTAAAGAAGGATCAAGGGTGAGAATCGAGGAATTATCGTGAACAGGCTGATGATTTCAGATTGCCTAGGAGAACTGTGGCTCAATCTGGTTACTCTCAGAAATAATAGAACTAAAGAAAAACTTTAATGCTATTAGTCTTATCTTCTGAATTTCCAGGTATGATTATCTAGGGATCCAGATTTCTGACTTTCCCCTCCCTATCCCCATCTCATATCTAACACTCAACATCACTTCCTGGAGAGGTAGTGAGTTTTCCATCACTGAAAATCTTCAAAATATTCAACTGAATGAACATTTCCCAGGAATGTTGTAGAGAGGATTGCTGAAGCACAATTGAACTCATCAGCCTCTGAAGACCCTTCTGATGATGAGATTTGGTTGATTCTGCCACTCAGGTCACTCAGTCTCTCCACAGGATGGCGATGCATGGAATGTTTCCATCTTGAAATGCACAAGGGGTAAAGGGATGGAAAGGAAAATTTTGAGTGCCCCTGGGTGGGGCTGCACATAACAATTGCATGAGTTATCCTCGTGGGGATCACTAGAAGCAAGGGGAGCTTTCAGACTTTCCTTATGGGGCTACTGTTTCAGCCCAGCATTGCAAGGACCAACTTGTCAGGCAGTCCCTCTCTCCTATTCCCCTCCATACATCTTTTTCTCCCCCTACTTCCTCTCTCTCTTCCTTTGTCTCTGTCTCTCTTTTTCTCTTTCTCTCTCTTCCCCTCCATTCATCTTTCTCCTCCCCCCTCCTGTCTCTCTGTCTGTTTTCTGGTGCTCTAAAAAGCCCATGAATATAGAGGAGTGTTTCAGCCTGCCATCTGGCTCCTTTCAGGAATGGAGAAGCATTAAGTGAGAATTTCTTTCCACACTGAGAGCAACCCCCACCTCCAATCCCAGACTGTGAAAACCCACATGTTCCCCTAAGGCAGCCAAAATGGAGCATTAGGCTCCCAGGCAGTACCACTGAATAAGTAGTTTCTATATCTGGGACCATAGGGGAAAAAATTTCTTTGATAGGCTCACTGAAGCTCATAGGCTGATGAAGGTTAAGGCCAAGAAGATGACTGTTAGGCAAATCCTGACAAGCCCCCAGCCATCCAAACTCCATGAACACTCCTGGATCCAAGACCCAGGTCTTGTAACAGTTTGTTTTGAGATCTTACCTGGGTTGTATTTTTAACTTCTCTGTGCCTCAATTTCCTCATCTGTAAAATGAGAGGGTTAGACCAGATGGATTGTAAGGTGTCTCTTGGCTCTAAACCTGTGGTTCTGTGGTGCTATGATGCTAACTCAGAAGACTATTGTGAGATTCAGAGGAAAAAGAAATATGAACTTTTCAGTTGAAATAACTAGAAGGTGCTATACCAATATAAGTTATAATTAAATATGAGACATAGACCCTGTCCTTAGGTAATTGCCAATCTAATGGATGAGGCAGAATATTTACACAGGGACATCCAATTTAATTGAATTAAATAAACACTTATTCAGTTTTGCTGTGTTCAGAGCACTGTGCCAGGGACAGGAGAAGACATAAAATTTAGATAAGAAAAAGTCCTAGTCCTCAGATAACTTATGGTTTCACAAACAATATCAGTCTAATTATAGCACAAATAATTAATCCTTGGGTATACATAACCAGCTAGAACAGCTAGATGACACAGTAGATAGAGCATCTGGCCTGAAGTCAGGAAGAACTGAGTTTAAATCTGGCCTCAGATATTTACTTACTGTGTAACCCTAGGCAAGTCACTTAACCTTGTTTGTCTCAGTTTCCTCATCTATAAAATGAGCTGGAGAAGGAAATGGAAAACCATTCCCAGTATCTTTGCTAAGAAAACCCCAAATGGGGTCAAAAAGTGTCAGACAAGACTTAAAAATGACTAAACGACAACAATATGCAACCAATTCCTAGCTCTCAGAAAAATTATAATCTAGCTAACTATATAAATATAATTATAGTACAGATAATTAATTCTTGGATATACACAACCAATTTGTATCTGTCTATATCATACTCTTTAATGAACTTGCAATTTCTCAAGTGATCCTAGAGGGAAATTCTTTTTTTCCCCCACTTAATGATATTTTATTTTTTTTCCAATTACATGTAAAGATAGTTTTCAACATTCACTTTTATAAGATTGTGAGTTCCAAACTTTTCTCCTCCTCTTCTCCTCTTCCCAAACAGCAAACAATCTGATATAGACTATACATGTATAATCATATTCATCATATTTCCACATTAGTCATGTTGTGAAAGAAGAATCAGAACAAAAGGGAAAAACCATGAAAAAGAAAAAACCAAAACAAAGTGAAAATAGTATGATTTGATCTGCATTCAGATACCATAGTTCTTTCTCTAGATGTGGATAGTATTTTCCAACATGAGTGTTTTGGAATTGTCTTGGATCATTGTATTGCTGAAAAGAGCTAAGTCTATCTTAGTTGACCATGCAGTGTCGCTGTTACTATGCACAATGTTCTCCTGATTCTGCTTACTCCACTTTGCATCAGTTCATGTAAGTCTTTCCAGGTTTTTCTGGAATCCATCTGCTCATCATTTCTTATAGCACAATAATATTCCATTACATTCACGTACCACAACCCCCAACTGATGGGCATCCCCTCAATTTCCAATTCTTTGCCATCACAAAAAGAGCTGCTATAAATATTTTTGTACATGTGGGTCCTTTCCTCTTTTTTATGATCTCTTTGGGATATAGACCTAAGAGTAGCATTGCTGGATCAAATGGTGTGCAGTTTTATAGTCCTTTGGGTGCAGTTTCACGTTGTTCTCCAGAATCTTTGGAATATATATATATATATATAT
>JAQQSV010002911.1:0-19825 GCA_028646515.1 Pseudochirops corinnae | reverse complement strand
TTGTTTTTGGCTTTTAATATTTTACTTTTCCCCAGTTACATGTAAAGGCAATTTTTAACATTTGTTTTTAAAAGTTTGAGTTCTGAATTCTCTCTCATTTTCCCTTTTTTCTCCTCTCCCCCAAGCAATTTAATATAGGTCATTCATGTATAGTCATGGAAAACATATCATAACAGTCATGTTGTGAAAGAAAGCATAGAGGAAAACAACTCAAGAAAAATAAGGAAAAAAAAATAATGCTTCATCCTATATTCAGACACCATCAGTTCTTTCTCAGGGGATGGAGAGCGTTTTTCATCATGAGTCCTTTAGAGTTGTCTTGGGATCATTATAGTCAGCTGTAATTTTAATAGCTGATTAACTTGAAGCAATAACTAATCATGATAACAAAAACGGTTTTAATTACCGTTCATTGAGGATGAATAAAAAAGAAATAGAACAGTCTAAAAAAAAGAATGGAGAGACAGCAAAGTCCTGAAAAAAATTATTCTGGTGATAAATGCTATGAAAAGATTTTAAAAACCTAGCTGTGGAGGCCAGTGAGATCAGAGAATAGAGTGGAGGTCCTGTTTTAAGACTGATGGGATGACGGTGATAACAAGGAATACCTATGAGAAAGCTAGACTACTAAAATCTTCCTTGCCTTTTTTTTCTTGTTGAAGAATTATGAATTTTGAACTAGGAATGAGATCCCAAAAATTATAAACAGGAAGTGGATGCCAAAAGTAAAAAGAGATAGGTTCTAGCTGTTCTCATGGGAGTGTATAATGTGCATCATTGTGTGGTTGCTCTCATGTGTCTCTGAACCATCTTGGAGAATGGGGTGAGGTGCCACAGGACTGGACATTTACCAAGTTTCTAAAAACAGAGGTTAGATTCTGCAAAGCCTATGCTAGTGACTTTGAATTCTTGCATATTCCTATAATACATTAGTAAATTAGAGAGCAATTAGACAAGTTTCTTTTATTCTGTAATGCTTTGTGCTTCACCATTCAAATTATATCCCCCTTATAACAAAAAAAATAGTTGCAGGGCAGCTAGGTGGCAAAATGAATAGAGCACCAACCCTGGAGTCAGGAGGACCTGAGTTCAAATCCAACCTCAGATACTTCAACATTTACTAGCTCTGTGACCTTGGGCAAGTCACTTAATCCCAGTTGCCCTGTCTTCCCCCCTCCAAAAAGACAAAAAAAAAAATAGTTGCACAAAAGTACCAATGGTAGTGACTTCACCTGAGAGTTCATAAAACATTCTGCTCTAGTGGTCTCCATCTTTCTGCTTCAGAAGTGGAAACTTTTTTAAAAATTTTGTGTAATAAAGCAAGCATTTCCATAATAATGTATAATAAAAAAATGAGTGTACATGAAACAGCAAAGCTTCTATACACAACTTGCTATTTCTTTCAAATATATGATAAAATTATCATGTAAATTTCTTTTTTTGCTTCCTTCTCCATTCCATTAGACACAAATAGGCATATATGTATTCTAAACATCTGCTTATCAGTTCTTCCTCTGGATGCAGATAATGTCTTTATTCCTATGTCCTTTACAGTTAATTTCCACATTTACAATAGTCATAATTACTTTTTCATTCAAAGTCATTCATAAAATAAAATTGCTGTTACTTTCTCCAGTGGTCTCTTGGTTCTCATTTTTCACTTCATTATTTCTTGCAAATCTTTCCATGTTTTTCTAAAATATTTAGCTCAT
This sequence comes from Pseudochirops corinnae, assembly GCA_028646515.1. Lineage (NCBI taxonomy): Eukaryota > Metazoa > Chordata > Mammalia > Diprotodontia > Pseudocheiridae > Pseudochirops > Pseudochirops corinnae. The sequence goes on along the minus strand of JAQQSV010002911.1, from coordinate 18,113 downwards.
TTCTTATAGCATAGTAGTATTCTATCACAATCATATGTCACAACTTCTTCAGCCATTCCCCAGTTGATGAGAATCCCTGCAATTTCCAGTTCTTTGCTACCAAAAAGACAGCTGCTATAAATACTTTAAAACATATAGGTTCTTTTCCCTTTTTCCTAATAACCTTTGCAAATAGACCTAGTGGTGGCATTCCTGGATCAAAGGTTATAAACAGTTTAGTAATTCTTTGGGCATAATTCTAGATTGCTCTCCAAAATGGTTGGATCATTTTGTAATTCCACCAATAATTGTCAGTTTTTCCACATTCTCTCCAACATTTGTAAAATGATAAAACAATGTCTCAAGGTTGTTTTATCTTTATTTCTCTAATCGGTAGTGATTTAGAGTAATTTTTATATGACTATAAATTATTTTGATTTATTCATTGAAAAACTGATTATTCATATCCTTTGAATATTCATCAATTGGGGACTTATAGATTTGACAAAGTCCAGTATGTATTTTAGATATGAGACCTTTATCTGATAAACTGTCTCTAAAATTTTTCCCTCAATTTTCTGCTTCTGATCTTGGCTATATTTGTTTTATTACTACAAAATCTTTTTAATTTAATGTAATCAAAATTGCCCATTTTACACCTGGCCTTTTTAATTTCTTGCTTATTTACAAATTATTTACCTATCCATAAGTCTGATAAAATAATATGTTCAAACTTTTTATTTCAATTACTTGGAGTTCAGCATCTTTTTTTACAATTATTTTTTTGTAATTTTGTGTTATTTTATATGTGTCCATTGATGTGTATCTTCCAGTACTTCTCAGAATTTCTCATATTTGTCATTTTAAATTATATAATAATATCCCAGTGTTATTCAGATGCTATTTTTTCTATTCCTTTTTTGTTGAGAATTCAGTTTCTTTCCAGTTCTTTGCTCTCCTAGAGAGTGCTCTTATGAATGTTTTTGTGTAAAAACTCAGTTGTGGCCTTGGTCTGGTTATACAGAAAGGGAATGGCAACATGGTACAGTGAGGATAGCCCGGGATTTGAAACCAGCGGAACCTGGGCTCAAAGTGTAATACACCATTTACTCCCCTTTTGCCCTTAAGCAAGTCACTTTCCCTCTCAGGGCCCTTAACATGTAAAATGAGAAAATTGGACTCTAAAGTTTCTTCTAGTTCTAAATAAATGAATTGTAAAGGAATAGTCCTTTAATACCTTTTCAGCATTGAAAATTTTTCACATGCTGTTACAGACAAGATATTGCAGTCACCCAAGCTTACCTTTGCTTTTATGGTTCCAGGAACATTGAACTCCCTTATGTTCATTCCAGAGCAGCACTTTTTAAGAAATACAGCAATTGAATGAGAAAAGGAAGATAGCTGCCTTAGTTGTGAAGAAATCAGGCTGATTGGTCAAAGGGACTGGGCTTGTTTAGGTTGGAAGAGAAGACTTAGGACTCATGGTAGCTTCTTCAACTGTTTCATTTTTGTTGTTTGTTTCAGCAAATAGAAAAGGAATTAGCCATATTGCAGCTTCAGCTCAGAGGGCAGAAGTAGGAGCCATGGGGGCACATTGTATTAAAAAAAAAAACATAAACCAACACACACATTTACAATTGGTGTCAATAGAAGCATTGTATAACAACAAGCATTTATTAAACACCTATGAAGTACCAGGTACTGTGCTAAGTACTGAGGATGTAAAAAATAGCAATAATGCCTGCTGCCCTTAAGGAGCTGATAAAATAATCAGAGAGGCATTTTTTTTCCTAGAAAATTTTGTTCATTTAAGTTTTAATTTATGGCATAATGGAAGCATTTTGAAAACATAGTAAGATTAAAAAAATAGATTGCGTATGAAATTGCAAATGCATTAAGTACAACCTGCTTTTCCTTTTAAATATGTATTTATCATGTAAGTTTCTTTTTTTCCGTTCCATCCCCATCCTGGAGATGGCTAGTTTCACACGCACACACACACCCTCCTCCTCCCCACAAACTCCCCCACCGCTGTCAGATCATTTTATACATTCTTCTTTTTATTAATTCTTCCGGAGAGAGGAATTCTTAAGTGCCTCTTATATACCAGATACTGTACTGGGAACAAATGAATAAATGAAAGAATCCCTTGTGTCAAATGAAAGATGAAATTACTGAAAAAACAAAGGTTCTGCATTTTGAGCACATCAATTTATTAAGCAATGCATAGCAATTGTACAACAAACTGGGCCCAGATCCCTTCCTTAACTTAGGTCTGAACTCTGAATTTTGGGGAAGATATGCATTTATATATTAAAAACAATAAAACAAGACCAATTAATTAAAAGCAAGTAATACAATATTAGATACTCTGATATCTAATTGGAGGAAAGACTCCCCCTTCATGTTGGGAGTTGGAAATGCAACAGATTCAATTCCCTGAATTGAGGAAACGAGGTGTCCCACTCCCTGCAAGTGTCTGTATACGATCAAAAGAAACACAGAAACAATAATTAATTGACCACTATGGAGTCAGTTTTTTGATAAGACATAGAGTTTGCTTGAGATGTACAATTATGAGAAAACTCCTTACATCAGTCTTTTGGGATCTAACTGGGTTTTTCTGGTCAGCATAACCACAGTGCTCAGTTAAGGGTCTCTAAACAGCAGGTAGTGGTGTTCTGGTTTCCCAGCTAAACCACACAATAAGATTTTTCTCCCACGTTTCACAATTGAATAAATTTTTCTCACAAGACAGAAGTTGGAATAGACCTGTAATTAAGCAGAAAAAAAATTTAGTTACCTCTAGAATTGAATCCCAAAATGGAGTGAGTGTGGTTGACTCAATTGCCTCAGTCCCACGTACCACTTGCTGTCCTTCATTCTCTCACTCAACTGGCAAGCAGTTTACATTTGAACTTCATAACAGAGCTATAGCTGGGTAAGCACAAATGTTTTTGATATTTCAGGAATCAGTGACATTCAAAGATGTGGTGGTGCAGTTCGCCTAGGAGGAGTGGGTACAACTGAACCCATCTCAGAAAAAGTTGTACAGGGATGTAATGCTGGAGAACTATAGGAACTTGGTGTCTTTGGGTAAGAAAAGCTACCCCTTTGACATCTTAATTTATACAGTGACAACTTTCAAGGTTTTAACATTTATTCTTTGGCATACGAAAGAAAATCATTCCTAATCCTTTTGTAGGCAAGAGACAGATTATTTGTGCTACCTGTTTCCAGAAAAAAGATCTTTGGTTAGTATACCTGGAAACTGATTTTTTTACTTTTTGTTATCCTTGAGAATGTATCTTCCCCTTTCTGTTGCTTCAAATTCAAGATTTTCTTTTTAATCCCAATGTAGGTTTCATCATATACAATGTTTCTACAGTCTGAGCAGGGAGTGAGTCAATTCAACTAATTTTTAAGTCCTATTCAGTAGGCCTTTCTACCATAATATAGAATATCATTCAGTGGTCCTTTGTACTATCCTTGAGGTCTTCTTAGCACACCTACTTCAGGGTTTGAACTGGTTTTGAATTCTTTTATTAATTATAGATGCTTTTTAAAAAAATGTAATTTCTCCTCCCCCAGCCACCTAAAAAAAAAAAAGAAAAAGACCCTACTTCTCCCACCAACCAACCCATTAAGCCTCTCTTGGTTGGGGAAAAAAAATCTCAGACAAAATTAGAGCCCTTAATGGTATAAGGTACAATCAAGGCCCTTATTCCCCCACCTTTCTACTAAGCATTGAAAGGAGTATTTTATCTTTCTCTTCTATGATGGAACTCTGAGATAACTTCCTGGTACTTGTTCATTTTCAACAAACAGGGTTTGCAGTTTCCAAACCAGATGTGATCTACCAGTTGGAAAGAAAGGAAGCATTTTGGATGCCTAAAGCAGATATTCCAAGAAGCAGCTGTCCAGGGGACTACATTAAAATCATTGCGAAATCCAGATCTCTTGATCAAAGGTCGAAGGTCTTGTAAATTTACAAGGTCAAAGCTCTTGTAAAATGTTGAACAAAGTGATCTATCAAAACTTCTCAGACCTGTTGAGAGGAGCTGAGACTTTAAACCTTTATTTTTTATCTCAAGAGGTTCCTTTTTTATATATCTCTACTGAAATGTACCTCCACTCTCAAAGAAAGTTGTTGCCCCTGTACGGGGCAGTTAATTCTCTTCTGTTCCTTGAAGATTATCTTCTGTTAAAGCAGACATTCTCTGCCTCACTTGCATGAATTCATTCTCCCTTTCAAAATAATCACGTTACTTAAAATATTAAGTAATTTGCTCTTTTTGCTTATTGGTTCTCTTCTAATATTCTCTTTTGTTTTCATGATTATGTTGCTTTGCTACTGTTACTTTTAAAACTATTTAATCCTAACTTTATTCCCCTTTCTTCAGTCTATCATGTTATGTGTGATTTTCTTTTTCTTTATGCTTTGAAATTATATTCATAAAGGCATATAATATGTTCATATGACTTGGTTAACCATAACTAGCCCCATTCTTTCACAAACAGGTTTTCATCACTTTGCAATTTCACAAAAAGCTGTTGTGAAATTTTTAGAGAGTTCTTTGCTTTCAGTAACATTTTGAGAATATAGACCTAGTAGTGGGACCATTGGGAAAAAGAATATGAACAGTTTTGTAGCTCCTGCTGAAATTACTGTTATTTTTAAGAAAAAAATGGCGGCAGCAGTTTAATAAGTAGCTAATTCAGCATAACTGCCAACAGTTATAATTTTAAAGAATCTTTTCTAAACCAGAGGCTATTTATTGATACCTGTCATTTGCTTTCATTTAACTTGTTTGATTACCACAGTTTGAGTAATGTTTCATATCAGTATTAAGAATTTCTCTTGTCAAAAATACCTGTATCTGTTACCCTTACAATTTTCAGTCAATTCCTCACAAAGTTGATATGTTGGTCAGTGGTTTTTTCCAGTGAGATATTTCACATTGCCTTCTGTTTTTTCGTCTGTTTTCATCTGTTTAATAGTATCTTGATTTCTTATAAAGTCATTTGCTTCCATGTGCTCCAGTCTAATTCTGAAGGAATTATTCTTTTCAGTGAGCTTTTGAGATTCTTTTTCCATCTGGAAAATTCTTCTCCTCATTGGCTTTTTGGCTCTCTTTTGCCATTTGAGTTAATCTGTTTTTGAAGGTATTATTTTCTTCAGTCAGGTTGACTCTCTTTTCATGATTTTCTTGCATTATTCTCATTTCTTTTCCAAACTTTTCCTCCACTTCTCTTATTTAGTTTTCAAAATCCTTCTTAAGCTCCTCTATGGCCTGTATGCAGTTTATATTTTTCTTGAAAGCTTTTGGTGCAGGAGTTCTGACTGTGTTGTTTTCCTTCCATTCTGTGCTTTGATCCTTTTTGTCCCGAAAAAAAGGAATCTAAAGTTGGATTGCTGTTCTTACTTTGCTTCCTTAGCCTGCTCATATTGCCAGTAAATTACTTGACTTTTGGGCTACATAGAACTCTACTTTCAGAGGGGGGAGGTTTGTCCCAAACCGCTGGGTTTTCACAGCTGCCGGAGCTATTAGGAAGCCACTGTCTCTGCAACCCCTGATCTAGCTTTGGTTCACTGGTCACACACCTCAGGAACACCACCCAAGACCATGATCCTGATCCGGGCATGTTGAGGCGAGAATGCTTAGCCTCTTAACGATCACTTGGCCCCCCTGCAATCTGCAAGCCGGGAGCTATGAAGCAGCCATGGGGACGCAGCTGCAGGGCCACCAAGAGGCTTTCTTGCCCTGGAGGCAGCTGGCCAGACTCCATTCCTTTCCCCCAAATTTAGCCAAATTCTATTGACCTTTCACTTTGTCCTTGTTTCTTATGGGTTGATAATTCTGGAAACTGCCACAGCTGCCTATGATTTGCTCTCCTGAAAGTTCCAGCTGCAGCTTGTTCTGTCCACCCTGGGGCTACAGCCACGGGTTCATGCAGTGCTAGTCTGGGCTCCCACCATGCTGTGATGAACCCTTTCTGTCCGCCTGCCAGAATGCCTTCAGTGGGAGCTTTGTTTCTCTGTCATTTTGTGAGCTCTGGAGCTCTAAAATTTGTTTAGAGTCATATTTTATTTGTATTTGAGGTGGTTATGAGGGGAACTCAGAAGTTCTCCTGCTTCTATGCCACCATCTTGACTCCTGCCCCTCTAAAATTTTGTAATTTTTTATAGAAATGACTTCCAAGAAAATTGCTTGCTAAAGTTCCGTGGCCAAAGCATTTTATGAAGAGTGAAGGGTGTTGCCTGCAACTGCAGCTATAATGGTTTATTTACTTCAGTTTTGAAAATTCAGGTGAAGCCCTGTAATGTTAAGAGAATTTGAACATCTTCCCTGCATCTCAATAGGCCTATGTGACCTGCCTTGAATTCTGGCCCAGCCTATAGCTCAGTCACATGGAGCTCATGGTGGGAGGAGCTTATCAAATGGGTGAAGCTGAGAGACAGTAAGGCAGAGCTGAGGCAGAGCAGCTAGCATGAGTGAGAGAGGAATTTTGCCTAGTGGAGCTTGTTGGTGGGGAGGACTAAGGGACGGAAGACTTGGAGGGAGTTGGTCTTCCCTGGATTGGGGATGTGTATAAACTTCTTTGTTACCATGGTGGAACTGGCTTTCTGGTGTCTGAATAAATATTTTGTTTTTACCTTTGAGGATGAGAGTTATTTATATTTTGTGAATTTACCCTGGAAATAAGCATGCATATTCATAGCAGTTGCTATGGGAATCACATTGGCTATAAATCCCCAAAAGAGTACACGAATAAATGTTTTTGTGTATGAACTCATCTGTACCCTTGGTCTGGTTAGAGAGAAAAGGTATGGCAACATGGTACAGTAAAAATAGCTCTGGAGTCAGGAGTCAGAGTCAGGAGGACTTGGAATCAAAGCACAGATTTGTCATTTGACTCTTCTTTTGACCTTTAGCAAATTGCTTTTCCTCTCTGGGCCCTCCTTCCATACTTCATAAGTTGAGAAAATTGGACATTAAAGTCTCTTCCATCTCTAAATCTATGAAGTGGAAAGTAATAGTTCTTTAATACCTTTTCCAGCTGTATAAAAATTTTCACTTTGCAACGCAGACAGGAGATGGTCATACTCCATGCTCACCTTTGGCTCCAGAAGCAATGGACACTGTCTTTATTTCACAGCACCACATTTTAAGAAGCACAGTGAGTGATTGGATGAAGAGAGGAAGGTGACTGATGCCCTTACTGGTGAAGAGATCAGGCTGTTGGTGGGGAAGAACTGGGGAAGTTTAGCCTGGAAGAAAACACTTAGGGCCACTGGATAACTGTCTTCAACTCTTCAATTTTAATTGTTTTGTTTTTCAGCAAGTAGACAAGGAACTGGGGATACTACTGCTTCAATTTAGGGCGCAACGCAGTAGTGAGGGGTGCCCATTGTAAAAGACCATATTTACATTTGCTATCATTGGAGTCATTAACAACAGTAAACATTTATTAAGCATCTACATAGGGGCAGGCACTGTGCTAAGTGCTGAGGATATAAAGGATGACCAAAATAGCTCCTGCCCTTAGGGAGCTTATAGTCTAATTTTATTCTCCAGGCACTGTTCTGGGTTATGAATAAATAATACAATTCCTAATGTAAGGATTTTATATTGAAGCTTCTTAACAGCTATACTGGGCTACGCACAAAAATATTTGCTCCTTCAGGAATCTGTGACGTTCAAGTACATGGCTGTGTAATTCACTGAAGAAGAGTGTATCCAAATAAACTCATCTTAGAAAAAGGTTGTGTGGGGATATGATGCTGGAGAATTATTGCAGCTAGGTCTCTTTGGGTAAGAACAGCTACCCCTTTGGAGTTTTGATATATACTATAGGGAATTTCACGATTTTAATAGTTATTCTTTGTGATGCAAAATGTAGATATTCTTAATCTTTTTGTAGTAAAAAGATGGAGTTTCAAAGAAAAAGATCTTTGCTTAGTGTGCTTGATACTGGACTCCTTAATTTGTTATCCTTGAGAATGTGTTTTCTTGTCTTTTGCTTCAAATCCATGATTTTCTGTTGAATCCCAGTGTAACTTTCTTCATACACGATGTACTCTCATTGTCTAAGCAGGGAGGGAGTGAAATGAGGTATTTTCCCCAAGTCTCTCTCTGTAACCCATAGTATACAATGTCTTTCAGTGGTCCTTTGTACTTTCCTTGAGATCTTCCTAGCATGCCTACGTTTTCCTCAAAAAGAGCCTGAAATAATTTTGGATTCTTTTATTAAGTTTTGTGGATGTTTTATTTTCATTTTATGTTTCATTCACTCCCCCCACCTTAAACAAACTCTGCCTCTCTCTCTGACCAGCCTATTCTAAAAAATCTCAGACAAAATGAGCTAACAAAGCCAAGTGCCCTTGATGGTGATACATTCTACATTCTTATTCCCCTACATTTCTACTAAGAGTTGGAAGTAATTCATCTATCTATTCTATGACAGAATTTTGAGATAACTGTACTTAGCACCTTTTTATTTTCAACTAAGAGGAGATCCAGTTTAAAAACCAAAAGTGATCCATCAGTTGGAAAGAAAGGAAGCATCTTGGAAGTCAGAGGCAGATATTCCAAAAAGCAGCTCTCCAGGTGACTATAAAAACCAAGCAGATGGGTCATTGCAAAATACAGCTCAGTTTGTCATTTTAGGTCAAAACTCATAAAATGTTGAACACATTTATCTTATTAAAGCTTCTCAGGCCTGTTGAGAAGAACTAACATTTTTCATCTATTTACATTATTATTTAACTCAAGAAGTTACTTTTTTGTGCATCTCTTTACTAACATGTACCTCCATTTTCAAAGAATGTTGTTTCCTCAGTACAGGGAAAGTATTTCTCTTCTGTTCACTGAAGATTAATCTTAAATAGGTATGCTGCCTCATTTCTCATTCTTCTTCTTAAAATAAGCATGTTATTTAAAATATTAACAATATTCCCTTTATTCCTTCTGAGTCTCCTGACATTTTTGTTTCTGTTTTTATAGTTTTGTTGCTTTGCTGCTGCTACTTTTAAAAATATTTTATCGTAACTTAATTTCCCTTTATTTAGTCTACATCTTCTGTGTCATTTTGTTTTTATGTATGGAGTTATGTTTTAAAGTTACATGTTCATGTGACAGGACTCATTTAGCTATAACCCCATCTGTGGCCCTCTATGTTTTCGGTATTTTGCTATTCCACAAAAACCTGCTGTGAAAATTTTAGAGAGAGTTCCTTGTTTTCTTTTAATAACATTTTGAGGGGTGGTTATGTGGTACAGTGAATAGAGCACCTCCTCTGGGGTCAGGAGGGCCTGAATTAAAATCCAGCCTCAGACACTTAACACTTACTAGCCATGTGACCTTGGGCAAGTCACTTAATCCCAATTGCCCTGCCATTCTCCCTCCAGAAAAGCAAAAACCCCAACATTTTGAGAAAGGAAACCTGAGAGTGGGACTACTCAGTCAAGAGTATGAACAGTATTGTAGCTCTAGCTTAAATTGCTATATTGCTTTCCAGAAAAATGGCAACAGCAGCTTAATAGGTACCTATTTTAATACCACTGCTAAAATTTGTTATCATCTTAAAGGATCTTTGTTGCTCTGATAGCTATTTGATGATACCTTCAAATTTTTCATTGTGATTCAAATCAAAGTTTGAATATAATGTTTCAGGTTAAATAGTACTAATTTCTCTAATGAGAAATGCCTGTATTCCTTGATCTTTTACCTTATTGGAACCAGATGTTCTACTTACAAACTTAAACCAATCGCTTACAAAGTAGAAATGTTGAAGTTTAGAACAAATTTATTGGAACAGTTATCTGATCCCAGCCCCCCTTTTTTTCATATGTCTTCTTTATTTTTTCTTAATTGATATCTCTGCCTATTTTCCCCCCTCACTCTACTCATTGATTCTCCTTTTTATTTCAGTTCAGTGTTTTCCCATCCTACTTTCACCTCAGGTGGAAAGGATATATTTGTAGGCTGTCAAAGCCATCAGCTTTTTGTGGATTGTCTTTCATTTCATTCACGTGTAGTCTGTTTGCAGTGGAGTAAGGGCTCATTCATCCTCCCAGGTAATTTCATCTAACATCAATGAATTTATGCATGTTGACTTTGAGTCATTATACTTTTACATTAGATAAACAGTGATCCTTAGTGAGAGACTAGTGGTACAGCAAGAGAGAAGCCATAAAATCTTTGAACAACTAGGAACCTTGGGAAAGTAAAGGAAATGCAGGGTTAATCGGGTCTTTACTTTTCCTTTAAGAGAGCAAAGAATTAATAGAGAGAAACCTGAATGCAGTGAATATGGAAAGACCTTTGTGAAGAATCTAAATCTTACTGCACTTAAGAGAATTCATACTAGAGAGAAATCTTATGCATAAAATACATGTGGGAAGACTTCTACCACAAGTCAAAGTTTATTTGACATCAAAGAATTCATAGCAGAAAGGAACCTTATGAAATTAGTGAATGTGGGAATGCCTTTAGGAGGAAGGAATATCTTACTGTGCATCAGAGAATTCACACTGTAGAGATTCTTTATGAATGTATGGAGTATGGGAAGGCTTTCTCCTACAGCGCAGAATGTACTGAACATCCAAGAATTTATACTGGAGAGAAAACTTATGAATGTAGTGAATGTGGAATGGCCTTTAGGAAGAGGATGTCTCTTACTGTGATTCAGAAAGTTCATATTGGAGAGAAACTTTATGAATGTAAGGAGTGTGGGAAGGCTTTCCAGTGCCAATAGGGAGTTATTTGACATCAGAGCATTCATACTGGAGAAAAACCAGGTATGAATGTAAGGAATATGGCAAGGCTTTCTCCTACAACTCAGAACATATTCAACATCAAAGAATTTGTACTGGAGAGAAACTCTATGAATGTAGTGAATGTGGGCAGGCCTCTAGGATGAACCATTTGCATGTAACGTATGTGGAAAAATCTTGTGCCTGAGTTCAGAAGTTACTCTACACCAGAGAATGCATGGGAGAGAGAACCTTAAGAATGTGTAATAAATGTGTGAATGCCTTGAAAAGTAAGACACAACTTTCTGGAGAGATCTTTATCAATGGAAGGAGTATGAAGGCCTTCCACTACAACTCGGAAACTCTTCAATATCAAACAATTCATACTGGAGAGAAACCTTATGAATGTAATATATGAAAGAAATACTTCTTCCTGAACTCGGAACTTACTATCAGGGAGTTTATAGTGGAGAGAAACATGAATGTAATGAACATGGAAATGCCTTCAGACTGGAGATAGAAGTTACTGAGCATTAGGGAATTCATATTGGATAGAAATAGTAGAAATGTAGCATTATATAGATGGGAAAGCCTTCTATAAGAGGTCAGAACTTACTCAGAGTTCATACTGCAGAAAAACTTTATGAATGTAATCTCTATAGAAAGGCCTTCCTCTTGAGGACAGTACTTGTTAGACATCAGAGAATTCATATTGTAGAAAAATATGAAGAATGTAATGAATGTGAAAAGGCCTTCAAACTGGGGGGGCAGATCTTACTCTGCAGCAGAGAAGAAAAATCTTATGCATATAGTGAAGGAAGGAATGTTTCCAAACTGAAAACATAGGGTGGAGCCAAGATTACAGAGAGAAGCCAGCATTTTTGCCTTACTCTCCCAACACACCTACTGTACAACTTTAAAAACCCACCAAACCAAATTCAGAGTGGGAAAGTAAAGAATAAATGACAGTGAGTCATTTTTCCAGACCAGGGCAACATAGAAAAAGAGGTCTCTAGACTGTGGGGTGTCAGCTGGCCAGAAGTCCAGCACACAGCCCATAAGCCCAGCAGTGCAGAGCAGTGTAGCATTATGGGAATTTAAAGGGACTGAAGAACTGATCAGAATGATTTCAGGAATCTCCTGTGCTAGCACTGAGTCTCAGACTAGTGCTATTTGGCACTTTGTCTCCTATTAGTTCATTCTTATTTGCATTTCAAAGGTAGAGAGGAGTATTTGTAGTGACAAGGGAGCAGGACCCCTTTCTGGGTAAGGGCCAGAGAAAGAGCAAGAGGGCAGTGATCCAACCCTTCCCTGCATCACATCATCTTGGAAGCAATAAAACCTTATATGCACCCTTCCTCACCATCTGCCCTTGACCTAGGTCAGAAAGTAGTTCATAAATATAATTTGAAGACCATAAAAATTTGGACATAAAAATTTGAAGACCAAGTTCATCATCCACATCACTCTCCGTCCCCGGGTCCCACCCAGTAGTCAGAGGAACCCAACTCTAACATGAAGTCCAAACTGAAAATAGACTGGAAAAATGGCACAAAATTACAACAAAATACATCTGAAGTAGAGGGATAAACAGAGTAAAGGTAAAAGGATGAAGTAGAATATATTATGCTTCAGCTAAAGTTAAAAAAAAAAAAAGCAGGTAGCATTTCTGATCTCAGATATAGCAAAAGCAAAAATAGATCTAATTTAGAAACTTAAGCAAGGAAACTGTATCTTGCTAAAAGGAACCATAGACAATGAATATTATTAAATATATATGCACCCGTTAGTAAAGCATCCATATTCTTATAGGAGAAGTTAAGGGAGTTATGTGAAGAAATAGATAGCAAAACCATATTGGTGGGGACCCTCAACCTCGTCCCTCTCTGGACTGTACAGATTTAACCACAAAATAAACAGGAAAGAAGCTAAGGAGGAGAATAGAATTTTAGAAAAGTTAGAGATGGTATACCTCTGGAGAAAATGGAATGAGGATAGAAAGGAATATACCTTTTTCTAGGTGGTACAAGGTACCTACACAAAAATTGGCCATGTATTAGGGTATAAAAACCTCACAGATCCAATGCAGAAAGGCAGAATATTAAATGCATCTTCTCCAGATCACAATGCAAGATAAATTAAACATAATAATGGGCCCTGAAAAGATAGACTAAAATTTAATTGGAAATTAAATAATCTAATCCTAAAGAATGGGTCAAACATCAAATCATAGAAACAATAACTTCATCCAAGAGAATGACAATAATGAGGAAACATACAAAACCTATGGGATGCAACAAAAATACTTCTTAAGCGAGAGATTAATAAAATTGCCCTTAATAAAACTCTTGAATTAATAAAACTAAGAGCTGGTTTTAGTAATAAAAAAAAGCCAATAAGATAGATAAACCTTTGGTTAAATTATTTTAAAAAGAAAGAAGAAAACTAAACTATCAGTGTTAAAAATGAAAATGGTGAAAAACGGACAAATCTAAAAAGAACATGACCATCAAAAGTTACTATGGTGATTATGGGAGTTCGACATACAGACTCAGAAAAAAGTAATGATTTTAAAACATAAGCAAGTCCCCAAAGTTCAAATGGACACAAATTCAGCAAGAATTCCTGGAACAGTGAAAGAAAAATCAAAATAATGCTTTGAACAATCAGAGTCTTAGAGCACAAATTGGGAAAAGAAATGAGAGTGATGTACTAGGATATAAAAACCTCACAATTCAGTGCAGTAAGGCAGAAATATTTTTTTTTTTCCTAGCCAAAGGATACTTTGTGTTCTTTATTTGATCTTTCTAAAAGGCTTTACAATTCACTTATAAATAGCAGAAATAAACTTGTGGGCACCCGCACATGGACACATATGACAATACTGAAGGCCTGAGTCCCAGGCAACTATAATGAAGAAACCTGATCTCCAGAGAGGGACAGTCACTAGATGCAAGAATTACAAAGAGAAACCAGAAGTAGCCTTTGTGAGCATGTCAAGGAGGTTCTTAATAATCTGCCTGCTCATAATAAGCCAGGAGAGCACGCTTCACTCAGCCTGACCAGGCTGTTTAGGGTCAGTTTCTGGATAAAAATCTTTAATTATCAAAGTGGCTACAAATGAAAAAAAAATGCCACCAGAGTCACTACTATTCTCAAAGCTTTGAACCAGTTAGGATAATGGGGCAGGAGAAAGACTTCATTGTGTAATGCCATCCCAAAGCCCATGACCACCATGAGGATGGCTTCAGCGAGTCCCTCAGAAATAAGGAAGGCATACTACGAAAACACCAGTGGGGCCCCACCACATGCTAGATTCATGACGTCGGGCTTGGCTGGACTGTCTGCCGGCAGAGTAAAGCCCCACCTGACCCCTCCCAGGAAAGACAGGAAGCTGGCTCCATAGGCCATCTGAGTAAAGGCCGATACAGGTACATAGGCCTTGGTCATCATCATGACCAGGGGTGGGGCCACAAAGGGGACCAATCCGATCAAAGCCACATAGAGGGCTGGCTTTGGGGTGTCCAGCAGGTATGTGAGAGTGGGCAGAGGCCTGGTGGGGACCACAAGGGCCTTCTTCTTGAAGCAGCGAGAGGACATGTGATAGTCTTTAGCCACATGCTTGGACCCTGGACTGGACGTGGGGAGCCAAGGTCTCAGAAAGAAAGGGGACACACACAGGTTGCCTGCCTTCTGCCTCCCAGGAACTCGGGCCACAGACGAATAAGTGCTAAGGATCTGGGAAGGCGCCCGACAGCAGGCACGGAAGACGCAGAGCATGGTGTCGGCGGGTGCCAGTGAGCGCAGCGAGCCGCTTCCGGTTCCGGCGCTCCGTAGAAAACAGGGCGGGTGGGAACTCGGCCAGTGCCCCATAGTTCCCACGGCCGCTTCCGGGAACGTTGGGCTCCAGCCTTCTTCTGGTAGCTGTTCTCCGAGGGCTAAACTTGAATGGGAGGGGCGGAGTCCACGTATTCCGGAAAAGACTCAACGGACCTGTGACCCGCCTCAGCGTCCCAGTACTCGGGATCACAACTCTGCCCTTAAGGAGTTTACATTCTAACTGAGTCTGCGAGACTTGGACCTACCCCAATCCCCAAGCCAGGGTGAACAAACCGCCTTCCCCATTTTCCGACTAGTAAGGCAGAAATATTAAATGCATCATTCTCAGATCATGATGTAATATAAATCGTATGCAGTAAAAGGTCATGGAATAATAGACAAAAAAACTAATTGGAAACTAAATAATTTAATCCTAAAGAATGAGTGGGTCAAACAAGAAATTATAGAGACAATAACTTCATTCAAGAGAATTATAATAATGAGACATCATACCAAAACTTGTGGGATGCAGCAAAGGCAGTTCATAGGGGAAGTTTTATATCCCTGAATGCATACATGAATAAATTAGAGAAAATGGAGGTCAATGAATTGGGCATGCAGTTGAAAAAGCTAGAAAACGAATAAATTGAAAATCCCCATTAAATACTAAATTACAAATGATGAAAACCAAAGGAGAGATTAATAAAATTGCAATTTAGAAAACTATTGAACTAATAATACAACAACTGGTTTTATGAAAAAAAAACTAAAATTGATAGACCTTTAGCCAGTATGATTTTTAAAAAAGAAGAAAACCATTTTTTGAGTATTAAAAATTAACAGGGTGAATCTACTTCCAATGAAGAGGAAATTAAGTCAATAATTAGGAATTATTTTGCCCAATCGTATGCACATAAATTTGACAATCTTAGTGAAATGGATGAATATTTACAAAAATATAAGTTGCCCAGATTAACTGAAGAGGAAGTAAATTACTTAAATAACTCCATCTCAGGAAAAGAAATTGAACAAGCCATCAGTGAAATCCTTAGGAAAAAATCTCCAGGGCCAGATGGATTTAGTAGTGAATTCTAACACACACTTAAAGATTAATTGATCCCAGCACTCTACAAACTATTTGGGAAAATTGGTGAAGAAGGAGTTGTACCAAATTCTTTTTATGACACAAATATGGTACTTATACCTAAATTGGGAAGAGGGAAAACAGAGAAACAAAAGTATAGACCAATCTCCCTCATGAATATAGATGCAAAAATTTTAAATAAAATAGTAGCAAAAAGACTGCAGAAACTTAGTACAAGAATAATACATTTTGATCAGGTAGGATTTATTCCAGGGAGGCAAGGATGGTTCAGTATTAGGAAAACCATCAGTATCATTGATCATATCAACAATAAAACTAGCAGAAACCATATGATTATCTCAATAGATGCAGAAAAGGCTTTTGACAAAATACAACATCGATTCCTATTAAAAACTCTAAAAAGTATAGGAATAAATGGAGTTTTCCTTAGAATAATAGGTAGCATCTATTTATAGCCATCAGCAAGCATTATATGTAATGGGGATAAACTAGAAGCATTTCCAATAAGATCAGGGGTGTCCACTATCACCCCTCTTATTCAATGTGATACTAGAAATGTTAGCAGTAGCAATTAGAGAAGAAAAAAAAAATCAAAAGAATCAAATTAAACAAAGAAGAGACTAAGCTATCGCTCTTTGCAGATGATATGATGATATACTTGGAAAATCCTAGAGAATCAAGTAAAAAACTTCTTGAGACAATAAGTAAATTTAGCAAAGTTGCAGGATATAAAATAAACCCCACATAAATCCTCAGCATTCCTATACATTTCTAACAAAGTCCAACAGCAAGAGATAGTAAGAGAAACCCCATTTAAAGTTACTGTAGACATTATAAAATATTTGGGAATCTACCTGCCAAAAACCCAGGACCTATATGAATACAACTACAAATCACTTTTCACACAAATAATATTAGATCTAATTAATTGGAAGAACATCAGTTGCTTGTGGCTGGGTCAAGCTAATATAATAACAATGACAATTTTACCTAAATTAAATTACATATTTAGTGCCATACCAGTCAATCTGCCAAAAAATTATAAAGCTACAAAAAATAGTAACAAAATTCATTTGGAAGAACAAAAGGTCCAAAATATCAAGGGAATTAATGAAAAGAAATGCTAGGGAAGGTGGCCTAGGCATACCAGAATTTAATGTGCATTATAAAGTAGCAGTCATCAAAACTACTTGATACTGGCTGAGGAATAGAGTAGTGGACCAATGGAATAGATTGGGTACAAAAGACTCAGTAGTCAATGATTATAGTAATATACTCTTTGATAAACCCAAAGATCCAGTGTTTGGGATAAGAACTCACTCTTTTACAAAAACTGCTGGGAAAATTGGAATATATTAAGTCAGAAACTGGGTGTAGACCATTATCTAACGCCATATAACAAAATCAAGTCTAAATCAGTGCACTATCTAGCTATAAAGGCTGTTACTGTAAGCAATCTGGAGAAGCAAGAAATAGTTTTTACCTATCAGGTTTATGGGTTTATGGAGAAGGGAAGACTTTATGAAGAAACAAGAGTTAGAGAGCACTATAAAATGCAAAATGTATAATTTTGATTATATTAAATTGAAAATGCTCTGTACAAAGCCAATGTAACAAAGATTAAGAGGGAAGTGGGAAAGAATTTTTACAACAAGTGTCTCTGATAAAGGCCTCATTTCTAAAATATACAGGTAATTGAGTCAAATTTTTTTTTCTTTTTTTAAATTAACTTTTATTTTTAGTTTACATCATTCATTTCCACAAGACTTTGAGTTACAAATTTTCTCCCCATCTTTCCCCTACCCACCACCCCAAAACAGTGATCCCACTGTATACCCCCTCTCCCAATCTGGTCTGTTCTATATCCTCCCTCATCACCCCACTGAAGTTCCTGTAGGGCAAGATGGATTTCCTTACCCCAGTGCCTGTGTATCAATTCTGAGTTGCATGTAAATAATAATAATAATACATATATATTAACATTTGATTATAGAACTTTAAATTCTAGATTCTTTCCCTTCCTCCCTTGTCACCCACCCCTACTGGAAAGACAAGCAATTCTATACACGCTGTACATGTGTAGTTATGCAGAACGTCTCCACAATGGACCTATTGTGAAAGGCTGAGTATATTTCCCTCCTTCCTATTGCACGCCTGCCCCCACCTTGTTCTATTCTCTACTTTGTCCCTGTTCCTTTACAGAAGTGTGTGCTTTTAACAACCCTCCCCCCCCCACTTGTCCTCTTCTCCATCATCCCCCCTCTCATCCTCATACCGCCTACTCTCCTGTAGGGCAAGATACCCAATTTAGAGTGTATGTCATTCCCTCCCTAAGCCAAATTCAATGAGAGTAAGGTTGACCCATTCCCTTTTGCCTTCCTGTTCTTCCCCTCCATTGCAACAGTTATCCCTTGCCTCTTCTATATGTAATGATTAACCCCATTCTGTCTC
>JAQQSV010002910.1:0-19828 GCA_028646515.1 Pseudochirops corinnae | reverse complement strand
ATGAAAAAACCAGAGCTGAAACAGAAAATCTGACTTTCAAATACAAGAAGCAAGAGAAGTATGAGAAGGTAAACAGGAAAAAGAAATCATAAGGAACTTATTAAAGTTGAACTATTTACATTCCCACATGGAAAAATAATAATTGTAATTCATAAGACTTTTCTCAGTATGAGGATAGTTGAAGGGAATATATGTGTGTATGTATATATGTATATGTATACATACATATATGTATGTATACTAGGGTATATGTGTATATAAACATATATGTGATTGTGGGCATATGTGTGTTCATGTATACATAGACAGAGGGCACAGGATGAGTTGAATATGAAGAGATGATATCTAAAAAATAAAGTTAAGAGATGAGAGAGGAATTTATTGGGAGAAGGAGAAAGGGAGAGCTAGATTAGGGTAAATTATCTCATATAAAAGAGGCAAGAGAAAACTGTTATAATGGAGAGGAAGAGCAGGGAGATAAAAGGGAACGGGCTTAAGTCGGAAATAACATATACACTCAATTGGGTATTTTACCCTACAGGAAAATAGGGGGATAGGGAATAAGAGGGGGGATGATAGAAGGAAGGGCAGATTTGGGGAGAGGGTAGTTAGAAGCAAACATTTTTGAAAAGGGATAGGGTTGAAGGAGAAAATAGAATAAGTGGGGGGTGGGATAGGATGGAGGGAAATATAGTTAGTCTTTCACAATATAACTACTATGGAAATGATTTGGGTAACTACACATGTACAACCTATGTTGAATTGCTTATCTTCCCAGTGGGGGTGGGTGAGGAGGTAAGAAGGAAAAAATCTGGAACTCAAAGTTTTAAAAACAAATGTTTAAAAAAAATTGTTTTTTTACATGCAACTGGGAAATAAGATATACAGGCACTGGGGTATAGAAATCCATCTTACCTTACTAGAAAGTTAGGGGGGTGATGGGAGAGGATATGAGAGAACAGATTGGGGGAAGGGGTATTCAATAGGCTTGCTATTTTGGGGTGGGGGTGGGGGAAAGACAGGGAGAAAAATTGTAACTCAAAATCTTTTGGAAATGAATGTTGAAAACTAAAAATAAATAAATTAAATTGGGAAAAAAAAAAAAAGAACTAGTGAGTTTAGGAGAAAGAGCCTAACCCCTCTTTTTAGAGACTGGGTTCCTCTAAGACTAGACTCATTTTTGCATATGCCCCCTTAATCCCATCAGTAGTTCCAATTATTGCATATTTTAAATGGATTATTGATAAATGTTTAGAAAGGGAAGTAAGAAATATGAAGAACCAGCATGGGTTCATCAAGAACAAGGAATGTCAGACTAATCTTGTTTCATTTTTTTAAGGGTTAGTCAACTGATAGATCAGTGAAATGTCACAGACATAATTTACCTAGATCTTCATCAAGCATTTCAAAAAGCTTCTCATACTATTTTTTTAAAATAAATTTTATTGCTACTTTGGGGTGGGGGAGTTATGTCACCAAAATTTTCTCCAGTATCCCATCCCAATCACATTCCTAGAGAGCCAAACCTTATAACAAATTATATTTTTAAAAGATAAAAATCCATAAAACTGACTAATACATAAAAAATCTGAAAATATGTGGCATGTACTAGAAGTGGAGTGAGGGTGTCTTCTGTATCTCTTCTTTGTAACCACATTTATTCTTTGAAATTTTGTATCATTTAAGAATACAAGTCATTCTCCAATTGATAAATAGGCAAAGGATATGAACAGGCAATTTTCAAAGGTAGAAATTAAAGATATTTATAAGCATATGAAAAAATGTTCTAAATCACTATTGATTCAAGAAATGCAAATCAAAACAATTTTGAGGTATCACATCTCACCAGTCAGATTGGCTAAGATGACAAAACAGGAAAATGACAAATGCTGGAGAGGATATAGAAAAATTGGAACACTAATGCATTGTTGGTGGAGCTGTGAACTGATACAACCATTCTGGAACTATGCCCAAAGAACTATAAGTAATTGCATACCCTTTGACATAGTAATACCACTTCTAGGGTTGTATACCAAAGAGATCATAGAAGTGGGAGGAAGACCCATATGTACAAAAGTATTTATTGCAGCTCCCTTTGTGGTGGCAAAAAACTGGAAATTAAGGGGATGCCCATCCATTGGGGAATGGCTAAACAAGTTGTGGTATATGAATGTAATGGAATACTATTGTGTTATAAGAAATGAGGAGGAGACGGTCTTCACATTCACCTGGAGAGGCTTATACAAACCGATGCTAAGTGAGAAGAGCAGAACCAGGAGAAATTGGTACACAATCACAGACACATCGTATGGGTGATGACCAACTTTGATAAACTGGACTCTTCTCAGCAACACACAGTTATAAGACAACTCTACAAGTCTCAGGATGGGAGGAGATATCTACATTCAGAGAAAGATCTGGAAAGAACAGAGTTTAAATGGAGACTGAAGCAATCTACATGCTATCGTTCTTTTTCCTGTTTGGTTCTCTTTCTTTTTTCCCGTTGTTCACTCCATTGGTTACAACCTTCTATACAACCAGACTAATGTCCAGTGTGAAAGTATTTGAAGATCCTGTACTTGACTGCATGCCCCCATGGAAGGCAGGGGGAGAGGGAGGGGATAAAATGTGAAACTCAAGGGATTGTGGAACTGAATCTTGGAAACTAAAAGTAAATTTAAAAATCAATTTTTTAAAAAAAGTAGTCGACACACATTTGGTCTCAAATGGTCACCAGTGGGGGGCCCCAGGAATCTTGGCTTGACTGTGCTGTTTCACGTTTTTGTTGATGAATTAAATGAAATTAGCAAATGACACAAATATGAGAGGGAATGACAAAATCAGGGTTAAAATGATCTCCACAACCTAGAACATTGGGCGAATTCTAATAATGTAGCAACTGGAAACGCGTACCACTCATCTCTGAGTCTACCAGCAAATTGATCATTAATTTATGAAATTATGAAATGAGGGCAGGCACATTCATATCTTTGTGTACTCACTGGGAAAGGCCATGATGGCAGCAGGAAATAGGGTGGCAATCACACTTAGACCCAGAGGACATGGAAGCAAACAGTACAGAAACTACAAAGACAAACAGGGAAATGAGTGCAAGCGCAGATGGTGTGAGGACAGGGGACGGGGTGCTGAAAACAGAGTATGAGGAAGAGCATAGGCAGAGGATGAATTAACTTATTTAGTTACAGATTGAGGTTGGGAGCATTCAAGCAACATGGATCCATAGGAGATGAAAGAGTGTTTGGGGCAGGGGGTTAGGGCAGGAGGAAGAGGGAGTGCACAAGAGTTTAAGATTTCATTTTTATAAGGTTTTTGGGAAGAACAGACTAACTTTTATCTATGTCACCTCAGGACTAGTTCATTAACATATCCAAATTATTTCAAAGTTGTCAGCAAAACTTTAAAACTAACAGATTCATATTATTTCAAAATTATCAGTCCTATTTGGTGATCAATTAGTCTTTCCAGTGGAGGTCTAGAATTTGTCTGGGATTTTCTTGAACCCAAGGTTCAAGATGGCACGACCATTGATGTCCTCTGATGTCTCAGGGCTCTCCCTGGCCGATATTTGCTCCTGACAGCAAAATCTAGATGGCTTCCCCTGATTCAGCACCTCTTAGCAGGATGTGATTTCCAGTTAACATGTAAAATAATTTGTAAGTTATGCTCCTTTGACATATCTGTACAAAAATATTTATAGCCATCTTTTTTCAGTGGCAAAGAACTGGAAATTGAGAGGATGCTCATCAATTAAGGAATGGTTCATGAGGTGTGGTATGTAATTTTGATGGAATACTATACTGCTATAAGAAATGGTGAGCAGAATGATTTCAGAAAACCTGGGAAGACTTATGTGAACTGATGCAAAGTCAAATGAGCAGAACCATGAGAACATTGTATACAGTAATAGCAATATTGTAATGATGACAAATCATGAGAGACTTAGCTACGCTGATCAATATGGTGATATAATTCCAAAGGACTTGTGATGAAAAATGCTATTCACCTCCAGAGAGAGAACTGATGAACTCTGAGTATAAATTGAAGCATACTTTTTCCCCTTTATGTTTCTTGTTCTTCATATTTTTTGCAACATATTTAATATAGAAATATATTTTTTATAACTTCATATGTATAATTGATATATTACATGCCTTCTCAATGAGTAAGAGAAAGGCAGGAGGGAGGGACAGAATTTGGAATTCAGAATTAAAAACAATTAATTTTTTGAAAAATAATCAATTTTTCTAAATAGAAAGTCAGGAGAGAAAAAATATGTTCCCTTTGTTCTTTAGGACAGTTTTTCCATGATTTCAGATTCCTTTTTGCAATCTTATTTCCTGCCAATTGCCCCTTTACACTGGCTACTTATAAACTTACTATACTATTTAGAAAGTGGTGGGGTGGTCAGGGGAACTAGAACAAAATATAATTTTAACACAATCAGAAAAGCTATCCAAGGTACAAGATACTCTGTGTCCACAGACACTTAAAACTATAGCTCATTATATATTTATTTTTTATTATCAGGAAAAAGACACAAGTTCAAAGCAAAAGTATTCAATGAACAAGCATAGTAAGAAAAAGAGCAATAGAGCATCTCCCCCATCAGCACAGTCCACAGTACATCCACAAATGTCCACATTATTAGTGAGACAAAGGATGTACAAAGAGAATATGTGGGACCAAGGTGCATGTCAGAGGGCTAAGTTGCACTTCCGATCCTGCACAACCACTGATGTCCTCTGATGTCTCAGGGTTCTCCCTGGCCATCGTTTGCTCCTGAGCCTGTCACTGGGTTTCTTGGCAGGGTAGCATCTATTTCTTACTAGCTAGTGTTCTCTCTCCAACCAAATTCCAAAGTCAGTCATTCAATCAAGACATGAATATTCTCCAGAGAATCTTCTTAACTTGTAACAGTTACTCAGCCTACTCGCTATCATTAGATTTCTTTGATGCTGACCTCCTATATATACTATTTGTGCTGTGCTCAAAAAAAATCTCTTCCTTTTCAAGAAAATCTTGAGCTACATTTCTATATCCTTATCTGTGGAGGAAGGTGAGAGGCAATAATAATCAATTCCCGATTACTCTCCTTGACTTGGATTTTTTGCATGGATACTGGAAAGCAACCCTCCTTCAAATAGTTCCCATAACACAGAGAGTATCTTGTCTGACCCCTTGTATGTTCCAGAAAATCCCTCAATCTCCCCAAATTATTCCTGGCATCCAGTGGCAATCTCGGTGTTCTTGTCTCCCTGGAAGGATCTAAGTTTATCATCGTGCACCAACATTCCAGATCCCAGACAGATATGATACTCATTTTAGCTTCAATCATCCTCACAGTGTTCACAGCTATGAAATGAATATCCATGCTTAGATATCTCACCATTCAAATGTTTTCTTAAAGCAACTGCTCTGACCTGAAAAAAAAAATTAGAAAACTCCTGTCCAATCACAATCTAAAAACAAAATTAGCCAGCGGATTTTGGCAACACTAAGACTCCAACCGCAAAGGAAATCCTGGAGGAGTTCCTACAATGCAGCACCAAGGAGCACCTCCTTCATAAGTGAGTCTCCTAGAAAAGCTAGACCAAGTTCAAGGTACTCAATAGGTCTACAGTCACTTGAAACCATAGGTTAGAAGTTTCCTCTGAGCCATTTACATTCACTAATTAACCAAAGAATGTAATTTTAAAAGTCATTTAATGAAATAACATTCTAAGAAAAGTAACAATAGATCATTTCTCTTATAAGCATGGAGTACTTCCCCACAAATACACACAGTCAATGGAAAGAATCAAAATATAACGATAACACATGGTAACACATTATGAGACATCTGTGTCCAGGGTACAACTGTAGAGGAAAACTCATGTTTACAATAATGCACAGCCTCTGATATTTTGGGGGATGTCCTCATGCTGCTTCTCCTAAGCCTACACCTGCTTCATATGTTGGGTCATGATAGTCAGTCAACAAGCATTTATTTACCATTTTCTATATGTCAGGCACTGTGCTAAGTACAGTGATGCTACAGAGAGGCAAAAACACCACTGCTATCCTCAACAAGTACATTACTATGTACTTACCAGATATGTACAGGGGATATGAAAGATAACCTCAGAGGCAAAACACCAGCTGTGGGAGAGAAGGAATAAAAAAGGCATGCTGCATAAGGTAGGATTTAAGCTAAGCCTTGAAGGATGCCAAGGAAGCCAAGAGATGGTGGAGAGGGAGAGAATTCCAGGAATGAGAGACAGCAAGTAAAAAGATAGAGTCAGAAGATGGAGGATTATGTTTAAGTAGTCCATGTAGTGGAGTATAGAAGAGTAGCAGAGTATAAAAAGATTAGGAAGGTAGTATAACCCATGTAAGCTCTGGGTCATCTTTATCCCAGCTCTGAAATGTTCACAGGTAATTAGGTTCCCAAGACTAAGCTGGCTACATCTCTTCCTGAGGAGTAACCCTGTGGGGTCAGGTAATTCTCTAAAGCCATCAGCTCACCCATGGTTAGTAAGGGGCATCCATAAAACTATCAGTTCAGAATCATTTAGTCAGGTAGCCTTAAGTAACTTTAAGGAAAGGATCTTTACTAAGGTGATAAAGAACAGTCAAAAAAGCAAAATCACCCACCCACCCACCCCCAAAGTCCATAACAGTTTCTCACAAGTGTATATATAGAGGCCAAGGGAAACTGGGCTCAGGCTTAGAGAGCACATCTGACAAATGGGTAAATCCTGATTTCTGGTTGCTTGGAAGGCCTTTCTCCTATTCATGGAGTGCCCCTTGGACATGGTGTAGTTTGGGATTTTTCTTTCCTGGATTCCCTGTAGACCAGAAGTCCTGCCTGTGCTTGGCTCCCAATAATATAGACCCTACCACCAGCTGATCTGGGGCACCTATGAGAATATGAGAAGTCTGACACCATTTGATGTTGGAAGGGTCTCTGGTCAAAGAAGTGAAAGGAGACCTGATTGAAGCTGGGCTTGCTCCTTCCCAGCCCAACCCCCTCCCCCCCCCCCCAGGTGATTCCATATTCTTCTTGTGCTGAAAAGCCACAACTACAATTTCTGGAAAAGTTTCCCTAATCCTTCAGTGGATTACAACAGACTTATTATCTAACATCATTTTGTTTCCTCAAACAACTTTTCCAAATTAGTCTAAGGTCTTTGGATTGATTGAATGACTAAAATACATTTTTCACTACATTTTGTATCAAGCTAAAATAGGACAGGGTTTTTTTCAACTCCAGCTTTCCATTAGGAATCGGTCAGAGTGTGAAGGACTTTAAATGCCAAAAGGAGCATTTTAGAAAAAGTCTCTGACTTCTCTAAGACTCCTCTGACAGGAATCACCTCTTCTACACCCCAGGTTCTCTTTTTCTCTCTCAGGCTTTTCTTCGTGCTACACTTAGAGACTTCCAGCTGTATCCCTCAGCAAAGGTGCTACCTTATTTCCATAAGAAGTGGCTTGGACTTGGCCATCTCTCTTTTCAGCTTCAACTTCAGCTCTTAAGAAACCAGGCCTTTTGTAAACCTAGTCATCCAACTGGGGAAATGCTGCTTCCTCCATTTGAATCCTTTGTTTCAAAAGCCTGCCTTTGTTATGTATGTGTAGGCAGCAGCAAACCTCTTTGAGTTACCTTACTAAAACCTACTAAAGTTACCTACTAAAACATGAAATTTAATAGGGATAAATACAAAGTCTTATATTTGGGCTCAATATATCACTTCACAAGTATAAAATGGAGAGGAATAAATGGATAGCAGAAAAAGCTACGGCTGTTTTCCTGTACTGCAAGTTCAATTTGAGTCTACAGTGTGACATGATAACCAAGAATCAACATGGTGATGCACTACATTCAGAGAATGTCCAAAGAAGCAAGTGTCCAGAACTGGGGAGATAGGAATCCCATTGGAACCTGCTTTAATCAGACTATATCTGAAGTATTATTTTTAATTCTGGGCAACTTTAGAAAGGATATTTATAAGTTGAAGAGTATACAAGCAGGGGTAAGGAAATTATGACCCTATGGGCCAAATTCAGTCAGCAGCCTGGTTTTATTCTATTTTAAAATGTAAAAACCATTCTTAACTCCCTGGAAATACAAAAACAGGTTTCTGGCCATAGTTGTCTGATTCTGACCTAGAGGAAGACAATCAGGATAGTTCATGTTAAGAAAATGGGTTGGAGGAACTGGGTGTGTTTAGAATAATTAGGGAGACTACCTTACTATGTCATATAATACTATATATATATATATACTATAGTATTGCTCTAAACCCGTAGTGCTTGACATAGTTCTGAGTATATAATAGCCACTAAGTATATATGTGTGTTGATTTATAAACTTATAAAAATAATAATATTATTAATAGAAATAATTATTAATAGAAATAAAAATCCTCAAGACCACCACGTAAGCAATGAATTAGACTTATTCTCCTGTTCAGAAAAATAATTTACAAAGAGTCAAACTTGTGCTTCTTATAACATAAAACTTCTAAATAATTCAAGCTATCAAAAGTGGAACAGTGTCTTCTTGTGCCCAAAAGTGTCTTGGAAGGTAGTGGGTTCTCCATCACTGTAAATCTTCAAGGAATGGAGAGATGATCATTTATTGAGTATAATATAGAGTGGATTCTTCTTCAGGTATAAGCTGGATAAGACCATTTCATGTTCCTTCCAACTCTGAAATCCTATAATTCTATGATACTCTAGAGTACCAGATGACTATTTGGGGCCATAGGAATTCATGAAGATTGTACACTAAGATATAGAGGGTTGATTAGCAGAACAAAGACCCATATCAATAAGATAAAATATTATTGAAATATTGAAGGATAATGATAGGTATCTCACATGCACATGATAAATGATGTAATGCCATTGTGATGACTTAAATAGTCTTTCCAGGCTGCTCTGGACATAATCTCTCTCATCTCTGAATTTGTGGTCTACTCTTTACAATTTAATAACTATAAGTTGTCCTTCACTATGCCATTATCATTTCATTTCATATGGATTAATCTTGATTTCCTAGAGAGAATTTGTAAGTTCCTTTTGTAAAGATCATTAGGAACTATGTCATATAGTACTATAGTATTGCTCTAAACCCGTAGTGTTTGACATAGTTCTGAGTATATAATAGACACTAAGCATATATGTGTGTTGATTTATAAACTTATTAAAATAATAATATTATTCATAGAATAATCAGGAAATTAACTATATGTCAAATCAAAAAATAATATATAGCATATAAAGAATCAAAAGATCCATTGGTGTTAAAGGTAAGATGTAAAAGATAAAAAGGAGTTTTAAATTTAAGATAGCTGAAAGATATAATCAGATACATATTTTCCCTCAAAACACTAGCATTTGTGCTCTTCCTAAGCCTAGGAGCCCTTCTGGCATGCCCACCATTAATAACCCACAGGAAATGAGAACTCATCAATGTCTTGACAGATTTTGTTCAGGATAGCAAATCTCTATCAAATATATACTGATACTTCATGGAAAGTTCACATATCAATTCTTCCAGAGACCTTGCATAAACAGGCTCCCTTTAGAGATTTCTGGCAATTACCAATTCTCAGTGAGTGGAACTCATTTACTTTAAGTACTTCCTATCTAAAAATAGTATCATGGTTCTTCATCTTTCCAACTTAGCCAGGACAAGAAAAGAAAGAACAATTTTTTAAAGCACCTCCTTTACCTGTTCCAAGACAGGTGAGGATATTTATTCTTTCCATTGGTATACTAAGCATGCCATTTCACATTTAAAACAGTTCAAAAAAAAAATTTCTTTTGTGTATCCCATTCCAGGATCAAATAGCTCTCCCTATCAGTAAATTCCTTCTCATATCTAAACAAAATATTACATGCTTACTGGTTCCTGGGATGCTTATGAAAGACATACCTAAGGCACAATAATAGACCTGAGTGAATCATCCAGCTATTTAATTGTTTCCAAGTAGACACATAGAAGAAGCAGGATAGATTCAAAAAGAAGCCTTACAAATGTGGTAGTAGAATTTCTCTGCAGACTCCTTTGTTATCCTCCCTTGAGACAGATAATTCTGACTTCTTTAACCACCAACTTGATTATGGTACTCCTTAGGTCGGATTTGTATATATGCACTGCTTAAATCAACAATTCTTCAACCAAACACAACACATGATTAAAACAAGAGGAAAGAAGGTAAGATGAAAACTATGCAAGATTAAACTACAAATTCTACACCAGAATCTAGTAGAACATACTTCATGTAATATCCTCACAATATGACTCTCTCTTTCTCTGATTCTGTCTCTGTTTATTAGTCTCTTTTTCTCTCTGTCTCTATCATTCTGTCTCTGTTACTAAATTCTTCTGGTTCTTGAATTCAATTCCTAATTGCTCTCTAATGATCTTTGTGAAGCTCCATAACCTGTTTTTCAAAAATGGAAACAAATATTTGCAAGACCAAGCTGAAACAGTTATGTAAGAACACAGGACATTTCTCATACATCCCAACTATGACAATAGAAATATCAATGATATATATATATATATGTTTTTCTATTTTGAAAATATATAGGTATATCTATATACATATATATAACACATATTTGTGTAATGATAAATTATATATTTAACATGTATTCAACATATCTATTAGATGGATTGTACGCAAAGAGAGTGAAACAAAAAGAGTGTTGCTGTTTTGGAAAGGCTGATATTGTGGTTTTTGGATTGGGGCTTAATGAAGAACTCACAAGGCATTTGACTCTCTCACTGCCTGAAAGTAGGCTTGTAGGCACATTTAGAAGGGTTTGCCCTCTATTCCTTTATCTTGTAGGAGCTCTCCTTCTCTGTCCCTGTCCCTTTTGGCATTCATGTGTCCTTATCTATCTCTCTGCCACCTCCTTGCCCTTGTCTCCTTCCTTCTTGGATTTCTCTCATTTTCTTCTGATGACTGAGACACTCAAAATCTCCTTTGATTTTTCTAGCTAACCAAAAGTTTTAACTCATCACACTAAAATTGGGCCAGTGGACCTCTAGGAACAAGTCTCTACTATTTTGTACTATCAACCCAAAGATACTTTCTCTGATATGTTCAATTTCTTCTTTGGGACACAATTTTCTATGTGTGTACATATGGGTGTGTTATTATGCCCTTTTTCCCTCACATAGACAAACTCCCTCATTGGCCATGTTCAAAACTTAGACCTCTCATTCTTCATCCTGAGTCTTACATTTCTCTGTCAGGAGATAGATAGAATGTTCATCATTTGGCCTCTGGAATCCCAGATGGTCATTGTGTTGGTCATAGTTCTTACAGTTTTCAAAGTTGTTAGGATTCACAATGTTTTTATTACATAAATTGTTCTCTTGGTTCTACTTATTTCATTCTTAACCAGTTTATACAAATATGTATATATATATATATACATATATATACATAAATATATACATATATGTACATGAATAAATATGTACACATAATTTATATATACATATTTATATGTGTATTTTATACATAGAAAGGTTTAGATGTTTAAAGGCTATATATGTGTTATACACATAGAAGGCTAAATGTGTACATGTATGTGTATATCTATATGTACATATATACATACATATATAGATATATGTATATATATATATATGTTTGTGTAATGTTAATCTCCCTTTTGTGTCCACATTTGTATCTTTTCTGCCTAACTGCAAAATTACTCCTAGAAGTTTTTAAAAGTTCTTCATACAAAATGGTCAGCTGATTCTCATTTTGGTGAATAATAATTTGCATATCTGTCTTTCAATTAAAAGTTCTCCAATGTGACCATTGCATATTTCCTTTATGCATGCTTCATAAATTTGCTCTCTTGTTTCCACAGAAAGACCTGCTAACATACACTTTACACAGAAAGAAAATCTGCTAATATACACTTTCTCCAAAACTAAAAATTTCTAAATTCATGAAAATTTTGGAGCATGTGTTAAAGAATCACATGTCCATGGGAGTTATTTTTGTATTGACTTATGTGACGTGCACAATGATCATTGTAATGGATGACACCCCAAGCTCTATGACCATTTGTACAAATTGCTTCCCCCAACATGACCAATGTGGAGAAGATAAAATGTACTATTCAGATATTCCAAGTCTGAAATGTTTCTCCTTGAATCTGAGACAATCTTGGTTCTCAATTTAGAGTCTGAGCATACCACTCTCTGCTTTTCTTAAGCATTCACTCTTCCATTTTTTCCACAAATCAAAATTCATGATCCTTACTCCAAGAGCAAACACAACCTTCCTGGGCTCTCCATTTTCTAGATACACACACACACACACAGAATCACCATCACCATCAGCATCACCATCACCACCACCACCAGCACCTCCACCACCACTACCATCACAATTCACATACCCTGACAATTAGTTGTTGTTTGTGTTCAATTGTTTAGTTGTCTGACTTTTCCTAGCCTTATAGACTACAGCACTCCAAACGCTTCCATCCTCCACTGTCTCCTGAAGTCTGTCCAAGCTCATGTTTGCTGTTTTTATGGCATTATCTGTCCATCTCATTCTCTACCATTGCCTTTTCCTTTTGCCTTCAATCTTTCCCAAAACCAGGATCTTATCCAAGAGTTCAATCTTCTCGCTTAAGCTTCAGTTTCAGTATTTAACTTTCAAGTAAATAGTCTGAATTCCTAACCCTAAGCCTAACCCTAAATGTGCTCCAACCATATTGACTGATTTGATCTCTTTGCTTTCCAAGAAACTCTCAAAAGTCTTCTCCAGCACCACAATTCAAAAGCATCAATTCCACAGCACTCAGCTTCCGTTATAGTCCAACTCTCAGGCATACATGGCTACTGGAAAAATCATAACTTTAACTATAAGGACCTTCGTCAGCAAAATGATGTCTCTGCTTTTTAGTGTGCTGCCCAGATTTTCCATTGCTTTCCTCCCAAGGAGCAAGCAACTTAATTTTATGGCTACAGTCACTGTCTGAAGTGATCTTTGAGCTCAAGAAAATAAAATCTGACAGTGCTTCCATTTTTTTCTCCCTCTACTTGCCAGGAAGTGATAGAGCCTGTTGCCACAATATAGGTTTTTTTGACGTTAAGTTTCAAGCCAGCTTTTACAGCTCTCCTCTTTTACCTTATCAAGAGGCTTCTTTATTTCTTATTCACTTTCTACCACCAAAGTAGTATCATTTGCATATCTGAGATTGTTAGGATTTCTCCCTGCAACCTCAATTCTGACTTTTGATTCATCTAGTGTAACATTTTGCATGATGTACTCTGCATGTAAGTTAAATAAATAAGGTGACAATTGTGACAATTCTTAGATCACAAGGTTATGCTTAAGATTCTGCAAGCTAGGCTTCAGCAATATGTGAACTGAGAATTATGAGAGCAGGCTGATTTTCAAATAGGCAGAGAAACTAGAGACCAAACTGACAACATTTGCTAGATTATGGAGAAAGCAAAAGGGTTTCAGAAAAAAAAATCTACTTGTGCTTCATTGACTACACGAAAGCCTTTGATTGTGTGGCTTCTCAAGACATAGATCCTCTTACTTGTCTACTGAGGAACCTGTATATGGACCAAATCCACCAGCAGTGGACGAAGAGTATGAAGCAACTGATTGGTTTAAGATTGGAAGAGGAATGTGACAAGGCTGGATATTGTCACCTACTATGATCTAAACATATTCACATTCACTGAATAACTCTGGAATTTTTTTTCATTAAATTTTATTTTTTAATTCATTGAAATCTATTTTCTCTCCCTCCTACACATACCCCCATTGAGAAAAATTCCTTGTAACAAATATGCACTGTCAAGCAAAATACCTTCTTCATTATTGATCTTCAAAAAATATTTTTCTCATTCTGTGTCCTGATTCTAACACCTCTCTGTCAGGAGATGGGCAGCATGTTTCATCATTTGTGTTCTAGAATCATGGGTGGTCATTGTGTTGGTCACAGTTCTTACAGTTCTCAAAGCTCTTTGGATTTACAGTGTTTTTATTATATAAACTGTTTTGGTTCTACTCATTTCATTCTTAATCAGTTTAGACAAGTTTTCAAAATTGTTCATATTATTGATGTTATTGTATAAATTGTTCTTCTTGTTCTTCTGTATCAGTTCATACAAGTTTATACAAGTCTCTGAAATTATCTATCCCCATTTTTTACAGCACAGTAGAATTTCATTACATTCATATACCACAATTTGTTTAGTCATTCTCCAGTTGATGGGCAGCCTCACCAACTTCCCAGTTGATAGAGTTTCCAGTTTTTCATCACCACACAACAGTGGCTTTTTTCTCTTGTTTGCTTTCTTGTTCTATCTAACTGACTGCCCTGGACCCTTTCTGACCAAAACAAACAGGAGTCAATGTCTATCTCCTGCCATCATACCACACTCAACCACTTGTATCATAAGTATATTTTAACATGTCTTAAGTAAGCCAAGGAAACTTCAGACCTAAATAACAACTCCAGGGATCTGAACCACCTATATTCCCACCTTCCCCCATCCATCACCAACTCTTGTCTTACCCACAAAGCTCTTTGCCATTCAATCAGACTGTCCTTACAGTCTAACAGGATAATCACCAATGGTTCTGTAGACAATTGTCTGGTATTGTCTGGTAGACAATAGTGACCCAAAACACAGAATTTAAGAAGCCTTGTTCACAGCCTGCTTTTTCTTGTTCTTTCCTTTAAATCATTCATTCCACAAATATTCATTATCTATCAAGCATAGTGCTCTGGGCTGGGGAACATACAAAGTTAAAATGAAACATAGTGCCTACATTCATGGAGCTTACAATTTAGTAAGGAGGTAAGACATAATAGAACAAGAACTCTAGCACATGATAAAAGAATTAGAGAGGTGAAAAATACAGTTCTGTGAGAGATTCATAGTAATGGGCTGTCATTACCAAGGCATTAGAGAAGTTTCCAGGGAGGAGATGGTCCTTGAGTCAACCTTTAAATCCTTTAAGGTAGGACTGTAGTAGCTGAAGAGGAGAAGGGAAAGAAGGACTTCCCAGACATGGGAGAATAGAATTAGCAAACACATAAAAGCAAAAAAGCACAGGGTTTTTGGAAATCAAATAGTATAGTTCAACTTGGTGGGATCACAGTGTATAGAAGGAAGTAATGCCGTCATTATAGCATTTTAAAGTTTTAAAGCTTTAAAGCTTGCAAAGTGTTTTATATGTATTATTTCATTTAATCCTCATGTGGAGTAGATGCTATTAGTAGCCTCCTTTTATAGACAAAAAAAGAGGCTGAGAGAGGATCCATACAACTAATGTGTGTATGAGATAAGATCTCAATTCAGTTCTCCACATCTCTGTCTCCAGGTTCAGTGCTTTTTTC
Organism: Pseudochirops corinnae; assembly: GCA_028646515.1. Taxonomy (NCBI): domain Eukaryota; kingdom Metazoa; phylum Chordata; class Mammalia; order Diprotodontia; family Pseudocheiridae; genus Pseudochirops; species Pseudochirops corinnae. Next base: position 4,414 of record JAQQSV010002910.1, on the reverse strand, counting down.
CACTTTGTCACCAGCCACCTCAGCTCTATGTATAAAGAATATCATTTACATAGTCAATATCCTATCACTTGTCTCCTCAGTGAGGGAGGGAGTGGTAGGAGAGAGGGAAAGACTTTGGAACTAATTTTTTTTTAATTAATGTTATAAATAAATAAATGTTAAACATTTTTAAAAGAACATGATTCTTGGAATGGTATTAGAATAGAGTGGAAGGGGGGGGGAATCGAAACTGGGTGATCTATTAATAGGCAGTTGCCACAGTTAAAGTTAGTAGCAGTGAGGTTCTATACTTGGGTGGTAGATTTGGGCCCAGGGAGAAGGGGATAGGAGTGAGAGGTGTTGCAGAGGCAGGATCAGCAGGCCTTGATAACTTGCAGGCTATGAGAGATAAGGATGACAAAAGAGTAGTAGATAATGGCAAGATTACAAATGTGGTGCCTATGTAAATGATATACTACACACAGAAGAACAAAATCAAAAAGAGGAGATTAGGAGAAGAGACGATTTCTTTGGTTTGGGCCCTGTTAAATTTGTAGTGTTGGTGGAGCATCCAAATGAAATTGTGCTGCGGGCAAATGGAGATACAAGCCTGATCCTCAGAGGAGATATCATGTCCAAACATCATGTACTTGGGAACCATCCCTACACAGAGGGTAGCTGAAGCTGTGTGAATAAATGAGATTCCTAAGAAAAGGAGTGAGTGCAAAGGAGGAAAAAGAAAAGGGCAAGACAGGCCCATGAGGAACATACACATTGTGGAAGGAGATGGAGATCCATCAAAGGAAATAGAGGAAGTAGTTGGGAAAGGAGGGAGAGACGCAGGAGAGTAGAGTGACGGAGAAGCAAAGGAGAGAGTCTCCAGGAGGGGGCTATTTTGGGACAGTGAGGAACTATTGGAGTCACTGAATAGAACAGTTACTCAGCTCTTGCCAAGGTGAGCAGGATTCTCAATCCTTCCCTTTCCTAGGATTTGTCTACAGTAAAAATGCTATACTCCTTTGAGCATGGAAATAAATGCACACACTACTTTTACTTCAATTCATCAAAAATACAGTCACATGGTTACCTTTGGTACAGCGCTTTCCTAATTCTCCAAGGAAGTATTACATCTTCCAAGCCTGTGTATCCCTCTCACACTGACCCAAAGCACAAAACCACCTGGAGAGCCTTAATACTTAAGGAGGACTGATCCTAAAGGGATATCTCTTTATCCTTTACCTTTAAATTTCCACTTCTGATTTTCCAGCATTTTAATTGGTGAAAAGAAAAGAGATTGTCTTTTGACTTTGCTTCTAGACCTTCACACTTAAGTCCTTGAATCTCTTACTTGCTTGAGGGGGGTAAAGGGTGGTTAGTCTGGCTCATAGTTAGCCTCGGAAGTTAGCACACACAGAACACATGGGAAGGGGATGGGCAGTCACCTAACTTGGCCTTACAAGTGGTTAATGAAACCTCTTAAAACATTCAAATAATATGACCCAAAAAATTGAAAGTGCCATAATATATTTGTGTATATACATATGCACATAATTATATCTATGCATGTACTAGTTCATAAAAGATATGTAATAAGCAAATTGTCACAGTATATGTATGCATATAATCCCTATTTAATATAAGCATTCCTGTCTAATTTAAAATTTTCAATACAATATAGATGCTTTTATATTTGTTTCTGTACTCAAATCACACACATGTGATCAGAGCCCATAGCAAAATTCAAAGTTATTCATCTGGACTGAAATCTGCTCACCAATACAATGGTCAATAGTGTCAAATATTCAGAGAATTTAAGGAGCAGTAAGATCAAAGAAAGGTCTTTGGATTAGTCATTAGAAACCTTTGACACAACAATTCCAATAGAATATGAAGTCAGGAGTTATATTGCAAGGCACTGAGGAGAGAGTGGTTATCAAGGAATCAGAGGGATTGAATGGAGATAATGTTTTCAAGATGTTTGAAAGTAAAAGGAAAGAGACATATAGACTGATGGCTGGATTGGATATAAGGATCAAAGAAAAGATTTTTTTTTTTTTCTTTTTTAGGTATGCAGAGGACTGAGCACACCCAAAGGCACATGGAAAGAAGTCAATGAAGAAGAAAGACTAAAGATGCATGAGAGATTGGGATGGTCCTGAAGGGAATTGGGTGGTGTGGTTAGCCTTAATGAGTAATAGAGACATCTCATTTTCTATGGCCAAGGGGATAGAAAGACAAAGTCAGTGATTCTACTTAAGAGTGTTTAGAAATCAGAGGGGAGAGTTCACATTACATCACTTCAACGTGGTAGGAGACCAAATGATCTGCCATAAATGTTGGTTTGAGGGTTCACTGAAGGCAAGAGGAGAGAGGAAAAAGGTTTCAAGCATTCACTGTGGAAAATTACACAGGGATTCAACAATAGTTGAGAAGGATTGTCAAGCAGAACCCAGGACCCAGCTAAAGATACACACCATCAATGTGTGGTTTGCTCAGTGGAGATAGATAATAGCTGGTCACCATTTTCTGTTTAATAAATCTTCATATATTTGAAGATAGTTATTAAAGTCTTCCCTCAGCTTTCTCTTTTGTAGGCAAAATTATAAATTCCTCTAACCTTTCCACATAGGTCCTATTTTCCATCGCTTTAATCATCTTAGAGATTCTTCTCTTAACCCTCTCTAAGCTCTGCACATCTGGCAAGTTGTGGACACAGTACTTTAGCCTGTGTCTAAGCAGTGCTGAAGGTTAAGGAGAAATCATTCCATGCTTACTATTTACCATTTTTAAAAATCCAGACCTGTGGTTTCAGATATGTGGGAAACTCTCAAGTGAAAGTCTTTCTGAGATCAGCAACTTGTTTGTCATTTATAATCTTAAAGGAGCTGACAGCAACATTGAGAAGGTGGGACACTTGCTCTTAGTCATATACCCAGTATTCAGCAGAGGTGTGACTTGGAGACACAGCTCTTCCTGACTTCCAGAGTAGCCTTTTACCCTTTATGCCACACTCATCTCAATAGCATTCTTTTACTCCCTAAGACCCCTAGAGCTTTGTCATCTACCCTGTAATATTTGTAACAATAATATTCTTCGCCTTTCCTCCCTCCAAAGTGTTAATGTCTCTCAAAGGTTTCTGTTCTATTTCTGTTTCCTAAAGGTGATTTCCTTTTCCTTTTTCTGTTTTTCTTTTCCTATATTTTCAAATATTTTAGCACTGATGTTTTTCCATGTCTGGTTCTTCAAATCCACTTGTGCAAGTTAGGCCTTTTCTCTTGATTCTCTGATCTTCTTTATCTTTTGCTACCTGTCTTCTCCGCACATCTGTAAAGTTTTCCATGTTTAAAAGCTTATCGTCCAAAATTGGCCTCTATATAAAATTGAGTGAATCCTCCAGGATAATGCTATGATTTATTATTATTCAATTACTTCATGTCCACATTGCTTTTTCTACACATAGAGATACACACATAAAATGAGAAATAATGATTCCTTTTCCTTTTTTTTAATTGTAGCATTTTCCCCAATTTTTTTAAAAAGAACTCAAAGACTTTGACATGTTTTTAATGGGTTTTTTTAAAAAATACAGTCGGAGGGGCGGAGCCAAGATGGCGGCATAGCAGCAGCAACATATCGCAGCTCTCACATAGCCACCCCAAAATACCCATAAAATAGGACTCTAAACCAATCCTAGAACTCCAAAACGCACACAAAGATACTTCCCACTAAAGTCAGCTTGGCTACGAGGAACCATATTAGCACTGCGAACCGAAACCAGCCTGGCCTGAAGCTGAGGCTGTGCCCAGGGGGCAGCTGGATGGAGGAGTGAAGGAGCCTCTCTGGTGAGCAGATTGGAGGCAGCTGCGAGCAGCGTTCAGAAATAGGTCAGTGGAGATTGCGAAATCAGGAGAGAAAAGCATCTGGCTGAAAGGCCTCCAGAGAGGAAAAGCCAAAGGCAAAGGTTTTGCACCCGCCTCCGCATTGCAGCTTCCCGCCTGCGGCCTGCAAACAGCAGGGGGACTAAGTGATTGTTCTGAGGCCAGTGCTCTCGCATTGAGCAGCCTGGATCCAGATCACTATCTTGGGCCTCTGTCTTGGAGTCTTCATTATCCAGTGAGCCAGAAGTAAGTAGGAAGGGTCCCAGCACCTTCCTGAGAGCTACGGCATCCAGGAGGACCCCAGGGATTTGGGACAGAGCTTTCCCTTCTGCAAGCAGAGCCCCACAGAGATTTAAAAAAAAAATCATGGGCTGACCAACCATGAGTAAGAATAAGCATAAGAAGCAAAGTAAGAACAGCACCCAAGCCCTAGATTCCTTCTTTGGGGAAAAGAAAGGTCATGGAAGAGAGAGGGAGGAGGAGAGCACAGCCAGAGCACCCCCACCAGAGGCCTCCAATAAACATGAAGAATGCCTTAAAGCTAGAGATGAGCTGAA
>JAQQSV010002908.1:0-19854 GCA_028646515.1 Pseudochirops corinnae | reverse complement strand
TTATTGGTTTTTGGGCCTCTTTTGTCATTTGAGTTAATCTATTTTTTAAGGTGTTATTTTCTTCAGTCAGGTTCTTGACTCTCTTTTCATGATTTTCTTGCATAATTCTCATTTCTCTTCCCATTTTTTCTTCCACTTCTCTTACTTGGTTTTCAAAATCCTTCTTAAGCTCCTCTATGGCCTGTAACCAGCTTACATTTTTCTTGGAAGTTTTTGGTGCAGGAGTTCTCACTGTGTTGTCTTCCTCCCTTTCCATCCTTGGATCCTTTTTGTCCCAAAAAAAAAAGAATCTAAAGTTGGATTGCTGCTCTTACTTTGCTTCCTTTGCCTGCTCATATTGCCAGTCAATTACTTGACTTTTTAGCTCTGTGGAACTCTGCTTCCAGAGGGGAGAGCTTTGTCCCAAATTGCTGGGGTTTTTGCAGCTGCTGAAGCTATTAGGAGGCTGCTGCAGCCCCCACCAGCTTTGGCTAGCTGAAAACACACCTCAGGACCACCACCCAAGACCACAATCTTGATCCAGGCAGCTTAAGGCAAGAGCTTTTAGCCTCTGAATGATCGCTTGGACCCCCTGCAATCTGCAGGCTGCAAGCTCTTAAGCAACTCTGTGGAGGTGGCTGTGCCACTTCTGCTGTTTTCTTGCCCTGGAGGCAGATGGCCATTCCTGCTTTTCTCCCCCAGATTTAGCTGAGTTCCACTATTCTTTCACTTAGTCCTTGTATCTTATGGGTTGATAATTCTGGAAATCACCACAGCTACCAGTGATCCCCTCTCATGAAAGCTCCAGCTGCAGCTTATCCTGGTGGCCTGTGGCCAAGCCACAGTTTCAGGCCAGGCCGGTTTCAGCTCTCAGCACTCTGTGATGAGCCCTTCCTGTCCCACCTGCTGGGCTGCCTTCAGCGGGAGCTTTGTTTCTCTGTAATTTTGTGAGTTCTGGAGCCCTAAAATTTGTTTAGAATCATATTTTATAGGTGTTTGAAGTGATTATGGGGGGAGCTGCGCAGTTTTCCTGCTTCTATGCTGGCTTCTTGGCTCTGCCCCCCAGAAGGGATGATATCTTAGAAAATAAAATCATGAGGTGAGAGAGGAATATAATGGGAGAAGGAGAAAGGGAGAGATAGAATAGAGTAAGTTATCTCATAATAAAAGGGACAAGAGAAAACGATTACAATGGAGGGGAAGAGCAGGAAGGTGAAAGGGAATGGGTCAACCTTAATGTCATTGAATTTGGCTTAAGGAGGGAATAACATACACTCAATTGGGTATCTTACCCTACAGGATAATAGAGGGGAAGGGCATAAAAGAAGAGATATAAAAGGGAGGGCCAATTGGGGGATAGAGTAGTTAGAAGGAAACACTTTTGAAAAGAGACAGGGTCAAAGTAGAAAATAGAATAAGTGGGGGGGGGGGCAGGATGGGATAGAGGGAAATATAGTTAGTCTTTCACAATATAACTACTATGGAAATGTTCTGTGTAACTACACATGTACAACCTGTATTCAATTGCTTGTCTTCCCAGTGGGGGTGGGTGAGGAGGGAAGAAGGGAAAGAATCTGGAAATCAAAGTTTTAAAAACAAATGTTAAAAAAATTGTTTTTTACATGCAATTGGAAAATAAGATATACAGACACTGGGGTATAGAAATCCATTTTGCCCTACTAGAAAGTTAGGGGGAATGGGGGAGGATATAAGAGAGAGCAGATTGAGGGAAGGGGTATTCAGTAGGCTTGCTATCTTGGGATGGGGGGTTAGGGGAAAGACAGGGAGAAAATTTGTAACTCAAAATCATGTGGAAATGAATGTTGAAAACAAAAAAATAAATAAAAGATCAATTTAAACAAACAAAAAAAGGGTTAGGGTTAATCATCCTTAGGCCAATCATCCTTAAGTGGTCATGGAAAGTACAAAGTCTTTCCACCCTAGGTCACAGTAAGTTACAGTATCATCAGTCAGCACTGAGTACCCAAGTAAAGTCTCCTTTCATCTTAACTTGAGGCTGATTTCCAAACCCCATGGCTCCTCTTCCTCGCTCCCAACTCTTGCTTGGATTCACCTGACTGTTGCCTAGATTCACAGGTAGGCAGCTCTCCACTCCTGTTCCACATTGCAGCTCATGGGGACTGCTCCATTCCAAGCTCTTCATAGTTTCTGTGTCTAGGAACACACATTGTCAGCACTATCATCTCAATTCACTTTCTGTCTGAGAAATCAACACAAAACAAAATTACACAAGTCAAGAGACAGAATGCTTCTGTCTGACAAAGGAATATCAACACAGACAGAACAGATGGACAGAGTGCCAACACCACAAGCATTCTCCCTCTCAGTTCTGCTTGGTCCCAGCTCATGCGCAAACTTTTATCTGCTGTACTCCTTCCTGTTCTGCTCTTTTGGCAAGCTCCTACTACCATGGGCTCCATGTGGTGATGTTAGGCCACGGTACCAATTAAGGGTAGGGAAGGGCAACATAATGTATACTGTTTCCAACAAAGACTTCATATAATCGAAGGTGAGGCCCAAAGGCACTCGAATAACTGAAACAAGGAGCAAAGTACTACTTTGCTTGCCATTACACCTCTTTAAAAAATAGATCTGGGAGGAGAAGACCTCAGGGTTTCTAGCCAAAACAGAAATCATTGTTATTTACATTCATTCTGAGTCAATCAGACCCCAAATATGACCAAGTAGGATTTGGTCTAGGACCAGAGTTATTTGACATTAAGGCTGGTCTTTAAGAGGGAAAAACCAAAACAAAAAGATTTCTACTAGAGGGCAGAGCCAACAAGATGATAATTTAGGGATAGCCACCCAGCTCAACTCTCCCAATGTTCCCCTTCAAACAACTTTACAGTAATGCCTCAAATTAGATTTTGGTGCAGCAGAATTAACAAAAGGTTGGAGTGAGGTGTTTTTCCAGCCTAAGAAAACTTAGGAGGTGAACAGGAGAAGTCCATTACACCAGCTGGAAGTCTGGTGGAGGTCTGTCTGGAACTCAGAACCCCAGTGGTAGTAAGAGTGGTAGCAGAGGCAGCTTTGGGAACTCTCTCAACCTAGAGATGGTAAGGGGGTCAGACAATTGGTCAGAAAGAGATTACAGGGGATGTTTTGCTGGCTCTGGGTATAACTGGTGCTTATTGGCAATTCTATTATTGCTCACATGCAGTTCTAAGTCACAGTTCCAGGGTAGAGAGGAGTGCTGGGAGTTGGTCACAAGGAACAGGAGACATGGTCACAGTACCAAAAGAAAAAGAGCACTAGCAGCAATAGCTACAGGGAACAGAGGCCCTGCCTTGGTGAAAACCAGAGCACAGACCAGAAGATCCGTGACCACACCTCTCCCAGGATCACATCACTTTGGAAACACCAAAAACTTGCGGACTCCCAGAACTAGCTCTGAAAACAACAGTAGCAAAAAGCCTGATGCTTAGGATAGTGCCTCCTTCCCCCAGGTGAGGGGAGTTCAACTTTAACATGAAGTTCAAAATCAAGAAATAGGCTGAAAAAATGAGCAAACAACAATAACAAATTGACCATAAAAAGCTGCTCTGGTGGCAGGGAAGACCAAGATATAAACTCAGAAGAAGACATCATGGAAACAACTACCAAAAAGGCCTCAAAGAAAAATACTAATTGGACCCAAGCCCAATAAGAATTCTTGGAAGAGTTAAGGAAAGAAATAAGAGTGGTAGATGAAAAATTAGGAAAAGAAATGAGAGTGATGCAAGAAAATATGAAAAGAGAATTAAAAGTTTGGTAAAAGAGGCACAAAAATTCTCTGAACAAAAGAACTCCTTAAAAAGCATAATTAACCAAATGGAAAAAGAGGTACAAAATCTCACTAAAGAAAATAATTCCTTAAAAATTAGAATTCGTCAAGTGGAAGTTAATGAGTTCAGGAGACATCAGGAACCAATAAAACAAAGTCAAAAACGGAAAAAAGAAGAAAATGTGAAATATCTCATTGGAAAAATAACTGACTTGGAAAACAGGTTGAGGAGAGATAATTTAAGATTTATCCGGACATCTGAAAACCATGATCAAAGAAAGAGCCTAGACATCATATTTCAAGAAATGATCAAGTAAAACTGTCCCTATATCTTAGATCTAGAGGGTAAAATTGAAATGGACAGAATCCATCAGTCACCTCTTGAAAAAGATCCCCAAATGAAAACTTTCAGTGATATTATGGCCAAATTCCAGAGTTTCCAGGTCAAAGAGAAACTACTTAAGGAGCTAGAAAGAAACAATTCAAATATTGTGGAGCCACGGTCAGGATAACATAAGATTTAGTGGTTTCACATTAAAGGAGCAGAGGGTTTGGAATATGATATTCTGGAGGCAAAGGAATTAGGATTACAACCAAGAATCACCTACCAAGCAAAACTGAGTGTAATCCTTCAGGGGAAAATGGATATTTAATGAAATAGAGGACTTTCAAGCATTCCTGATGAAAAGACCAGAACTGAATAGAAAATTTAACATTGAAACAACATTCTCAAGAGAAGCATAAAATGGTAAACTTGAAAGAGTAGTAAGAGACTTAATAAAGTGAAACTGTTTACATTTATATGGGAAGATGATACATGTAGCTTCTAAGAACTTTAGGACAGTTAATAAGAGTTTACGTAGACAGAGGGCATTCGTGTGAGTCAGTTATGTTGCAATGATCTCCCCCCACCCCAGAAGGAAGATTTGGAAAGAGGGATGCACTGGGAGAAGGGGAAAAGGAGAGGTAGAATGGGGAAAATTTTCTGACAAAAAATGAAGTTTGCAAGGAAGAGCTTTTACAGTGGAGGGAAAAATGAGTGTAGTGGTAGGCAGTGCTTGAACTTTGCTCTCATTGAAATTGGTTCAAAGAGGGAATAATATATATTCATATACATGTACACGTATATTTACATACACACACAAAATTGTGTATAGAAATGTAACTTACTCTTTAGGGAAATAGGAAGGGAAGGGCATACAAGAAGAGAGGAGTGAGGAGGGGTGAGGAGGATGATAAAGGGGAGTATGGATTAAGGGAGATAGAGGTTAGAAGAGAAATAGACTTTTGAAGAGGTATTGGAGAGATAGAGAAGGGAAAGATAGAGAGGGAAAGAAAGAGAGAGAGGGAGAGAGAAAATGAATGGCTTAGCTGCAGTAAGTTGTGTAACATAATTTTGTAGTGGACTCAGACAGAACTTTTGTCTGATTTTCTCCCCCTTCGTTCATAGTGTATGTGTAGGCACAAAGGCAGTGAATGGGTGGGACTGATCCAAAGCTGAGGCTTGGCTAGGTGTAATTGGTGATATGATAAGGAGGCTAGAAATTCAAGAGAGGAGGACAGTGCAGAGTTTACTTAGTTCACCCAATGGTCAATATGGGACCAAGAGGAGAGGGGCTAGTGCACAGGAGATGGCCAGGGAGGAAATTGAGGGGTCAAGGGATTGGAGGTCATGGTGCAAACAAAGAGTAGGGTTTTATAAAGGAAGCCAATAGATTATGATTGGATAAGAGGATTACAAAATTCTTGAACATGGAGGTGGTGTATTTGTGAGTAATGCTAACATCAAGAATATGACTGTCTTTACATGTGGCTGAGGTGGGGTAGAGGAGTAGCTTATGGGAGGTGAATAGGTTGAGTAACTGAGAGTGTTTAAGGGAGAATCAATATGCATGTTGAAATCCCCTTGTATGCGGATAGGAGTTGGGGAGGAAAGCTGTGAGCCATGGACTGAATTCATTGAGGAAGGAATAGGAGTGTTGTAGGGATTTGTAAACAGCAGCTACCTGGAATTTGGTTGTATAGTTGTGTAGTAGATCTGAATAGTATGGACCTTAAAGAAAAGAGGTTGCTGAGTGAAGGAGGAGGGGGGAGCACTTGGAGTGGCATTGGGGAGCAAGGAGCAATCTGACTCCTCCAGCTCTAGTAGTGAGCGGAGGGGAATGAATGAAGGTTCAGCCAGGACTGGAAAGGGTGGCCTAGGAGGCTCTGTCAGTGGAAGGGAGCCAGGCTTCACTAAAAGTAGATGGAAGGAGTGAGAGAGGAGAGATTTAAGATGAAGGGAGTTTGTTGTGTGTGGTTCTGGGCAGAGGGTACAGCGGGAGGGCTGAGCGGCCTGTGGTTGGAACTTTGGGATGAAGAGTCAGGTGGTAGAGGGTGTTGAGTCAGATTTGGATGATGATCTACAGGAGTTCAGAGTCACTAGGATGGGAAGGATATGAGCAGGTGTGAGAATGCTCATCACTGAGTGGAGGGCACCGTCCTCTGCCCTCAAAGGACAGAAACAGCAGGAGAGGGAAGGACTGAAGTCAAAGGGGAGCTCCTCTTTGCACTGGAGGTTCTCTACATCCCAGATGGGAGACTGAGCTGGCACAAAGGGAAGTAACTGCTTTGGGACAGATGGAAGATGCTCAGTATGGTCCCTATAGGCCTTTCCTTAGGGGACACGCTGTGCCTAGTAGAAGCTGGAAAGGGCAAAGTGCTACCTCACCTGAGGAAGCTGGCACAGGGGAAGAAATCCAATTTATTGTGAGACATTTGTATCACTAATCATTATAGAAATGCAAATTCAAACAACCTTGAAGTTCTGCCTTATATGCTCAGATTGGCAAAATGACCAAAAAAGAAAATAACCAATGCTGCAAGCTTTGCGGAAAAACAAGGGCACCTGTGAAGAGGTGCGGCCATTGTGGACAGTGATTTGGAGGTGTGCCCCCAAAGCTCTAACCGGGCATGCCCTTTGACTCAGCAGTGCTACTGCTAAGTCTGTTGTCACCTTGGTGGCATCTCTTGAATTCACCCCTTTGCTCTGACCCTGTCCCCACCCTCGTGCAGGCCCTCAGCACCTCACGCTTGGACTATTGCACTGGCTGCTGAGAGATCTCACTGCCCCAAGTCTCTGCCCACTCAAGGACCAAAATGATTTTCCTAAAACACATTTCTGACTCCTCTGTTCAATAAAGTTCAATGTCACTTCCTGTTGCCTCCAGAATCAAGTACAACATGCTCAGTTTGGCATTTGAAACCCTTCAGAACCCACCCCTCCTACCTCTCCCCTCTTCTTACACCCCCCTCTTGTTATTTACCTTGTGATTCAGTGGCACTGGTCCTCTGGCTGTCCCTGGCATGAGATACTCTGCCTTCTAGCTGGGCATTTTCACAGCCATCCCTCTGCCCTGGGCTCCCCTCCCTGCTCATCACTTCCTGGCATTCCGGGCTTTCTTCATGTCCTGGCTCAAATCCTACTTTCTTCAGGAAGCCTTTCCTAGCTCTCCTTCCCTGCAGTGCTGTCCCTCTGTGGATCATTTCCCACTTATTCTGGCTCCTAAGTAGTTGTTTGCACGATGTCTCACCTTTCACACTAGAGCTCCTTGAGAGCAGGGACTGGTCTATGCCTTTCCTTGTATCCTCGGTTCTTAACACAGTGCCTGGCCCATAGCAGACACTTAATAAATGTATGTTGACTTGACTTAAGAACAAATCCCTGTCTTGTTCTTTCCTCTTTATTTTTTCCATAGTGGATGAAGTGGTTGCTTTTTGTAATTGCATGAAAGTGTAGGAATGTACAGGCTGGCCAGGCCTAGAGGTAGGAAGGCTCATCTTCCTGAGTTCACAGGCCTCAGACACTTACTAGCTGTGTGACCTTGGGCAAGTTGCTGAACCTTGTTTTCCTCAGTTTCCTCTGTAAAATGAGCTGGAAAAGGGACTGGCAAAGCAGTATCTTTGCCAAGAAAACCCCAAATGGGGTCTTGGAGAGTTGGACGTGATTGAAATGACAAGTTGGGATGTAATTTCATTTTCTGTGAACTCCCTGAAACGCTGTCATGACCATAGGGACCTGGAGTGAGAGCTGGATGGGGCCACGGGGGCCCGAGTCCAGACCTGTCCTCTTTTCGATAAGGATTGTGATGTGTCGAGTTGGGGCTTGGCCCTGGGAAGTTTGAATGGGAAGATGAGCAGGGTGTGCCTCCCCCCCATTGTAATATCTCCCAGTAGGTCTGTCTGTCTGTTTTGAAAGCTTTTGAATCCCTGTAGCTTGGAGACTGTTGCTATTTGGTAGGGAAAGCTGAAATCTATTAAATAATATTGTTCTTAAATTTTTATGGATCCATGTTCTAGCCAGGCAAGCGCGGGCCTCAACTCTCTGTCGTGTTGCTGTTTGCGGGACAGTTCATTTGTTGGATGTTTTGTGATTTGTGTTTTTGTCTTTGGATTTATAAAGCACATTGAGTTTCTGGCATATCGTTCTCTCTACCTGCGTGGAGAGGTAACTGGTAGCTGCTGAATCCAAGCTTCCTGCTGCCATACCCCACCCATCATCCATCATTTCACTACCCAATCCACATTGATCAATAAGATCCGATTTTCCCAGGCTTACCTTTCTGTCATTTCTGCTACCTGGGAGCATACAATGCTCCACTGTCACAAAACCATCCAATCCTAGAAGCAGGTCTGTCTGACCTGTCTGTTTGATGCTCTGGGTCACTTTGATGTTGAGTGAGCTCATGTGGACATCACCCATGGACTTCTTCTGATTCCCCTTTTGGAATTGAGCCATTTCATAGGTTCTGTCCAGAAATAAGCCACTTTCAATTACATTCAACAGATCCACATACCTGTTGTCTGCCTTTGCTTTTGAGGTCTGCTTGTTTCAAAAGCATGTTGGTAAAAATTTTAACTGTTTATGGTTTATGAGAATGCCCGACAATCTCCCTTTTTTATGATGAAGAAGTATTCTTCTTTGTGGAGTTGCCTTGGGTGATTAGCCCCGTGCATTATTAAAAACCATATAGGTTTTTGCTTATTGTTATTATTTTGGAACTACCTAGATCAAAAAAGGAGCTTTGGCACACAGTTTTAATGATTCTCCTTTGAACAACTTATAACCTTTCTCTATGATGAGAGCATTGTCCAGGATGGGAGAAGTCTTTATCCTGTGCATGAGGACAAAGCCATGGTTTCAGACTGGCTACCAGGTGACCACTGTTGTCTAGAAAACCACTGAATCATAGAATGCTAGTGATAAACATGTCAGAAGGTCTCATTGGTGACATTTCATCTTACAGAAGAAGGGGCCTAGTTGATGGTTGGTGGAAACCTTTTAGGGTGGATGGACCCAGTTTTCTAGTATGGGATGACTCCTGCTTCCTGTCAGGCCAGAGGTGGTTCCATGCCCCTTTCTTTGGGCTTTATTGACCCATGAAAGCATATACTATTCTGGCCTTTGGGAAATTTGCATAGATGATTTTTCATGATATACAACAGCATTCTTGTTCCTAATTTAGACTTGGATTCCTGAACTAAATTTTCATTTTTGTGCTAAAAACAGAAACCTGAAAAACAACATCTGGCTGGTTGTCCTAGGCCTCCTTCTGCCAAGTTCTATATTCAAAGTGTTCCAACCCAGTGTTCCCCAACTGTGGTCCAATGAGGGTTACTGGTGGCCCTCACTGTTCTCTCTCCCTTTCGGGAGAACTAGAGACTTCTTGAGGTGGGCCCTTCATGACTTCCCCTAATCCACATGTCACTTGTTGAGGGACACACACACACACACACACACACACACACACACACACACACCCAGAGTGCACATACCAGCCAGTGGTACCTTCATCACGAATCAGGCACAACACTGGGCCTGTGTGAAGAAGGCACAAGTTAGGAGATGAGATGATTTCTGTAGGGAATAAAATGTTGGCCAGTGTGACTGATGGGGAGAAGGGGACTGGGGTAAAGTCAGGGTCAACTCTTCAGATGCTTGGGGATGGCTCTCCTGTTTGCTTTGGGTCTTCTCTTTTACAAGCTAATGATGTCTAATGGGTTTAAGCACCCTCAAATAGCAGAGCCTTAAGACCTTTTGCTGTGTCATTGCCCCTCATGGGGTACCCCAGACAGAGTGGTATGGGGCTGACAGTGGTGAGCTCAGAAATAATCTTACCTCCTTTACTCTTAGAAGCTGCCTCTGCCTCCCTCTGGGTAGCTTAAGATCTCATTCACCTTTTGGCTGCCTCATCACTTCACTGATTCTCATCACCTTGTGGTCCGCCCTCATCCTTATAAGTTTCTCACAAACTGTTGACTGAGCATCCAGATGAAGAGCATGTGGAGATGGCCAAGAAGCCCACGGAGGCCTGGAGTCAGCGAGACCTACCTGACGAGCAGGACCATTCCAGTGCGGGATGTGTCAAATCTGGTGGTCTCCAGCCTGGTCTCGATGCTTACCCCCTGGCCCGCTGTGGCAGAGGCTGGACAGGAGGCCTCCGAGGGTCCTGCCAGCTTAGCTTCTGTGACTTGGAGCTTGTCACAGGCCTGGCCATGTGTTAGATGAGCAGTATCAAATGAAAGGTACCCAGAGGGAGGTCTCTAGGATTGTGAAAAATCTGGAAGGATGGATAGAACTGGGGGCAGATATTTCACCTTCATGGGGACAGTGTCATGATTTCAGAGTTCTTGGGTGGTTCTTATGGGGCAGGGGTGTCGTCCCTGCTCTTCTAGGCCTGAGACAGTAAAACTTGGGGTGAGGAAAGGTGAGAGAGGGAGGTTTCTCCTTAAGAAGTGCTTCTCCATAGAGGGCACCACCAGTGGAAGTGGCAAACTTCCCATGCCTATTTCAAACAGCATCAGAGTGACTAACGTCTTTTTTAGGAATGCTGTGGATTCCATTTGTGCTTAGTATGGGTCGGACTCGATTGCTGGGGGGCTGTCTCACTCTCTCATGACCCTGGTGAACAGCGCCTGGCATGCTGTGGCTGATCAATAATCGCGTGGTGATTGATTTATTCATTGTGGCTTCTGCAGGCATAGCTTTTGTGGGTCTAGGAAGTTTTGCTTTTATAAATATATATATATATATATATATATATATATATATACACACATATATATATGGGGTAAGTATAAAATAATAATAATAATAATGTTACTTTACAGAAATAATCTAATGGATCTGTGGTCTCATTGCTTGAGCTCTTGCTAATGATGGACAGATCAAAGTTTTCAGTCAATCAGTCAAAAAACATTTATTAAGCACCTACTACATGCCAAGTGCTGTGCTAAATTCTGGGGATACAAAAGAGGCAAAAGACAGCCCCTGCCCTCAAGGAGCTCACAGCTGAAGGGGAAGCAAGCTGTATAAGGGCTAAGTAGGGAATCGTTAAGGAGAGACGGTACTGAACCTAAGTTACCTGTTAACAGAGGATAAAGAGGGATGGGGACGGCTTCCTGTAGAAGGTGGGATTTTAGTTGGGACTTAAAGGGAGCCGTGAGGTCAGTTTTCAAAGGAGAGGAGGGAGAGTGTTCCAGGCTTGGAGGACAGCCGTAGAGGGTGTCCAGAGCCAAGAGATGCAGGGTCTTCTTTCTGGAACAGGTGGGAGGCCGGGCAGTGGATGGAAGAGTCCATATTGGGGAGTGGGCTGTAAGAAGACTGAAAAGGGAGAAGGGGGCCAGGCGATGAAGGGCTTTCGAGGCCAAGCAGAACATTTTGTGCAGGCCCCTGGAGACAGTAGGGAGCTGCTGGAGTTTATTGAGGAGGGGGGGACCTGACCAGACCTACATTTTAGGAAAATCACTTTAATGGTTGATGGAGGATAGACTGGAGTAGGAGAGACTGGAGGCAGGCTGAGGCTGCCATGTTCTCCCTGAGATTTACTGCAGGGCTGTAGACTTTTTTCTTTGTTTTAATCCATGAAACAAAGGAAAAAACTCAACTATTAATATTATGAACCTTGTTCAGCTTCTGTTTGTGTTGAATTCAGAAGTATTCATTCACATCTTGGTGTTTGCAGGCAATGACATTGGGATGGATGAAATCATCGCAGGGAATGTGAGCAAGTTTGCTGCTGTCCCTGGAGGCTATTATGGCCCCCCCAAGAAGGGCCACCTGATCTTTGATGCCTGCTTTGAGAGTGGTGAGTTGCCCTGGAGGCTGAGCCGTTCACTATACCCCATTGCAAGGAGAAGACCTTCCTCCTGGCCTTCCCAAAATGATGAACCATATTGAGCACTTTAGACAATCACCTTGATCCTTAGAAAATTGCTTGGAAAGAAATAATGGGAAAATATTGAAAAATGATGGCATAAATATGCTATGATCGCCCTCTCCCCGTTAGGATGCTAGCTTCTTGAGGTCAGGACTAATGCCATGAATGACAAAGCATCTGTTAAGCCCTGACTGTGTGCTAAGGCCTATGCTAAGCACTGAGGATACAGGTAGAAAAGGCATAAGGTCCCTGCTCTTAAGGAGCTCACTCTCTAATGGGTAGTATCAGCTTCAAGTCTGATGGAAAGTCCCCTGCTCCTTGGGGTGCAGCGCCTCTCCTTGACAGTCAGAGCCTCTAAGACAGTGGTTCTCAACCTTCATTTAATACAGTTCCTCATGTTGTGGTGACCCCCAACCATAAAATTATTTTCATTGCTACTTCATAACTGTAATTTTGCTACTGTTATGAATCATAATGTAAATATCTGATATGCAGGATGTATTTTCGTTGTTACAAATTGAACATAACCCACAGGTTGAGAACCACTGCTCTAAGAGAATCGTGTATAGTTTCACACTCTGAACTGTCGGAGGTGCCAAGGACCGAGGTAGAGGACACTGTCTTGTCTGGATCTCAGCAGCAGAGGCGCTGTGGTTGGGCCACAGAGGCTGCTTCCTAGAAAGATGGCTGCTGTGCGCAGTGGGCTAGAGGCGGCCCTGGAGGTCTTGTGCAGTGGTGTCACACTCAGACACAGACCTGCTAAACTCTACATGAGATTCCAGGGCTGCATGTTGACTTAGAAAACCACATATTAACATTATCTGTGTTCTGTATTTTTATTTATTGTGTTAAGAATTTCCCAGTTACTTTTTGGGAAAGGCACATTATTCATCATCTGTACTCTGGGGGATTTACAGGCAGGATTTAGCTGCTTGTTAGTGGCAGTTGATGTTAGTGGAGAGGGCTTTTCCTTTCCATGACAGTTGTGGGGTCCAGGCTGGAAGCAGGCTTTGTGGTATGGAGGGGCCTTCTCTTCTGAAAGCTTTTGGGTTCGCTCTGAGCTGATTCCCTCAGTGTCTGAGGGGAGGCACAAGCTGCCTCCTGCCTGCCTCTCAGATATCTGGCTGCTTCAGCTCAGCTGTCTTACCTGCCTGATAGGAGGCAATCATTCACCTCTCTTTGTTTGCCCACGTGCACATAGTAGGTGCCTAGTCAATGTTTGTTGCATTCAGTAGTTCTCAAAGACAGTACTGAATCATGCCTTACCTTTACTTTTAGAAGGCAGGAGGAGGGGAACCTGGTAAAGGAGATGGAGAAGGTGCCTCCAGAAGGGTTGGAGGAGAACCCAAAGAATGAGTTCTTGTGGAAATGCTCAGTTGAGGGGGGAACATTCTGAAGCTGGGGTCAGTGGCATCAGATGCTACTGAGAAGTCACCAAGAGCAGGGAAAGACAAGATCCCTTGACTGGACCATGGTATGTGTCTTTGTTCAGTCTTTTGTAGCAAGTTCTTGGCTCTATGATGACAGAATCTGGCCCCATTCTTCTTTAACCACTCATGGTGTTTGGTTGTATTCTGTTATTTGTCTGGTGTTATAGTTATTTGTGTTAACATTTTGTGCAGCTGACTCCACAATTGCATCCATCACATCCATCCATCTACCCACCCATCCACCCACCCATCCATCCACCCACCCACCTATCCACCCACCCACTCACACACCCACCACCCATCCGTCCACCCACCCATCTACCCATCCACCCTCCTACCTACCCATCCACCCACGTACCTATCCAACCACCCACCCACCTATCCACCCACCCATCTACCTATCCATCCACCCACTTACCCATCCATCCATCCATCCATCCATCCATCCATCTATCCATCCATTGATCCATCCAGTGTTGTGCTGGATATTGGAAATACAAAGACAAAAATGAGACAATTCCTACCCTCAAAGAGTTAAGTGACCAAGTCTGGATTTGAACTCAGGTCTTCCTAGCTCTAGGTCAAGAACTCTGTTTATTCTGAACTAACTTTCTTCTCCATCTTGATCAGACCCCCCAGCCAGCCTTGCAAGGAATCTAATTTAGGTGAATTTTCCCCCAAGGCCAGGAACCGGCTTGTTGGTTTGCTTGTATCTGTATCCCTAGCGCTTAGCCTAGAACCTGGAGTCAGCCCTTCATACATGGCCGCTGTGTCTCAAATATCTGTTATGTGCCAGCCCCTGAGGGTGCAGGTTTGAGAAGGGGCATTGTTAAAAATTTCTAGATCCTTACTCTAATGGAGGGGTGGCCTACACCCCCTCTGCTGATTTGACTCACAAACAGGCACATTTCTTAGTGCTTTAGGTCTTGCAGAGAAAAGTAGATGTGCTAGGGTGATCATCCTCATTTCACTGGTGAGGATACTGAGTTCCAGAGGCACTGAGCTCCTGGCCCCTGGTAATACAACTTGAAAGCATTTGTTGGAACCCTGGCCCAGGTCCTTTTTGTGCTCGATTTCCCTCGCCCCAGTGCTTTACATGTGAGTGAGAAGCAGAGAAGAGTAGGTAACGGGGCTTGCTGACATCCTCCAGGAAGGAGTTACAGAAAATGGAGAGAAATGATTTCAGGCTTTTGCAGGGAAAATCTTTAAAGTGGAAACATAAAACCTGTTAGATCAATTTATGATCCATGCAGCTCGGCCACGTTATTGAAATTCTGGTTAAGGGGTATGGCAGGTGCATAGGAATGCTGCCTCAGGCTGAGTGGTGGGAGCTTGGCTGGGGGCCTCTGTTCAGTCCGCCCCAGCCCCCAGCGATGGACTTGGTGTATCCCTAGGTCATGAGGAAGTAGCAGCAGAATGGAGGCCCAAATCAATTGGTCAAGCGCAGAAACTCATTGTTTCATGTGAAATGAATGCACTGAGAAAAGAGCCCGGGAAATGAAGACATGGATTCGAGGTTTGCTTCCAATTTCAAAACGATGAAATTGCATTTTTCAGCCTTTTTACCAACAAAAACTATTAATCCTTTTGAATGGAAAATATGCAATAGTGACCGATGTTTTCTTGGTGATGTAGACCATTCAGATTGCCTTTTCACAGAGAGGGAGCATGCTGAGTTTGAGTCTTGATTTACCACAGAAAAGGTTGCAGAGAGGAGAAGCTGCCACCCCCAGTAATGCTGCACTCCTTCTGTATCAGCTCTGGGATGGAGGGAAAGATGTTGTGTGGGCATCATCAGCCCCATTTTAAAGAGGAGGGTCCTGAGGCTTGGTGTTCAGAAAGTAGTGAGGGAGTGGCCGGAGCAAGCTGGGGAATGACTGGGAAGCCCACGTGTCTGCTCCCAACTGGAACTTCTGGGTCCACTGATGTGGGAATCATGGTTAGGGCCAACGGGAGTGATGCCTTTAAGTGGAGAGGTATTCTTACTCTGGCAACAATTAAATCAGCAGTGGGCTCCCAGGGCTTTAAGCAGAGACAGAGATCTCTGCTGAGGAAGGCACGCCTGGAAGTGATGAAACCCCTGGGAGGAAGATGCTGGCCATTACCCAACCACCCCTGGACACCCCTATGCTCCCCCCTTCTCCAGAGGTCTCAGTTACCCCACTTGGCATACAGTCTTTGTGAATCTCTGTGGCCAGAATGGTCCTGAGGGCCCCATGACTGCCATTCCCCAGACGGGCCTGTCTCCTGCCAGAGCTCGGATGCCCCCGGGGGAGCCTTTGAAGACTCAGTTTCCCTTCCATGCCACAAAGAGGCCTCTAAGGAGGCTCTCAGAGGGCCAGAAGAAGAAGGGACTGAGAGCTGAGGCTGATGAGAGATGCCAGGGCGAGCCTGCCCTTCCTGGGGCTGACTTCCTTTGATATTCTCACTCTAGGCAGTCAGACCCAGTCAGCTGGCATTTATTGAGCATGTACTATGTGCCAGGCACTGTGCCAAATTCTGGAGATTTAGAGACACGGTGGAAGCTTCCCCCTCCCCCCCCCCAGCTAGGAGCCTGCATTCTATGAGAGGAGACATCTTCTGCATCCTTAGGAAGATACAAGATGTCCACACAAAATAAGGACTCTTATTGGGACTGGAAGGGCTTTGTGTAGATGGTGGCAGTGAAGGGAAGGAGGGATTCTAAGAAGCAGAGGTGAAGGGGGGCAGATGGTGCCCCAGGACTGGGGCACAGCCAGGCATAGAGAAGGCTGGGAAGGTGGGCTCAGGCTGTCAGAAACGGCCCATGGCAAGCACAGGCATATGTGTCTTTGATGTTAGAGGGAAGAGGAAACCACCAGAGCTGCCTCAGCCATGGAGTGATTGGTGTGACCCAAGCTAGCGGAACAGTATTTGGCAGCTGAGTGGATGTTGGGTTAGGGAGGACAGACCCTTGGAGAGGCCATGGCAGGAATCCAGGGCTGAGTGGATGAGGGCCTGGGCCTGGGCCAGGGCAGGAGGGATGAGGGCAGGAATTCTGTTTTAGACACAGAATTGGAGATGTCTACGGCTATTCACTTGGAAATCTATACTGGGGAGTTGGTGATGTGAGATTGGATCTCATGATGGGAACTGAGGGTGGATGGAGAGCCCAGAGAATCGGTGGTGTTTGATCTTTTTACCAGTGACTTGGCTAATAGCAGATATGGCACGCTCGTCACAAATCTGTGAGGGAGAGATAGCGCACTGTATGCTACAGTCAGAATCCAGAAAGGTCGAGATGGAATTCCAGCTGTATAAATGGAGCCTTTCACTGGAGTACAAAGAATCCATTTCTCATGTGGAAGATGGAAGGGAAGGGTGGCTCAACAGTGGTTTGTCTACAAAGGTCAGGGGGTTTTAATTGGCTACAGCTCCACATGAGTGAGCAGCCAGAAAAAGCTAACTTAGTCTTGAGTTGCATCAGGAGAGGTGCAGTTTCCAGGAATAAGGAGGAGCCAGACTTCTTTGCTCTGTTCATGTTAGGCCTCATTTGGACTGTTGTGGTCATTTCTGGTGTCCAGGCTAGCATGCTGTTGATAAAGCCAGTAAGAACAGAAGAGGCTGTTGGGCTGGTCCTGCATGCCAGGGAGAGCTGACCCAAAGGGGATGCTGGCCTGCTGTATGGCCAGGAAGCTCCAGAGAGGGAGATGGACCCAGACCTGGAAGACAGGGAAGAAGAATATGGTGGGTCTCACAAGCAAGCAGTTAGCAGAATTGTCACTAAGCCAACAGAGCCATTTCCTCTAGAAAAGGCACGTTGATGGTTGCTCCCATTGTTCACTCACCACCACTTCCCGGACCCTAGCCCTATGAAACCCCTGGGAGGAAGATGCTGGCCATTACCCAACCACCCCTGGACACCCCTATGCTCCCCCCTTCTCCAGAGGTCTCAGTTACCCCACTTGGCATACAGTCTTTGTGAATCTCTGTGGCCAGAATGGTCCTGAGGGCCCCATGACTGCCATTCCCCAGATGGGCCTGTCTCCTGCCAGAGCTCGGATGCCCCCGGGGGAGCCTTTGAAGACTCAGTTTCCCTTCCATGCCACAAAGAGGCCTCTAAGGAGGCTCCCCTTTCTTGGGGACCAGTCCCCTGCCTATATAACCACTTCTCCCTCCCTTCCTTCTTTCCCCCCAGCATTTGACTTTTTGTTATTGAATCGTTTCAGTCCTGTCTGACTCTCTGTGACCCCATTTAGGGTTTTCTTGGCAGAGTTACTAGAGGGGTTTGCCATTTTCTTCTCCAGCCCATTTGACAGAAGAGGAAACTGAGGCAAGCAGGGTGAAATGACTTGATTAGGGTCACACAGCTAGTAAGTGTCTGAGGCTGGATCTGAACTCAGGAAGATGAATTTTCCTGACTGCAGGCCCAGTGCTCTATATACTGTGCCACCTAGCTGTCCTGTCTTAGTAGATTAGGTCCATTAATAATGCGCCTCCCAAACAATTAGTCACAAAAACATACAGATAACCTGGAGCCATCATGTGTGTGTGTGTGTGTGTGTGTGTGTGTGTGTGTGTGTGTGTGTGTGTGTGTGAGATGGCAAACAGCCTAGCACCTCTGAGTGGGCTTAGAGGGCATCACTCATGTTGAAATGAAGCTCAGGAATTGTTAGTGTCTCACTTGCTGTGGAGGGAAGTTCCAGCTTCTCTGCCTGACATTTAGACCCTCACTGATCAGGCACTCCCCTCTCTTTACAGCCTCATCCTGTAACTCCCTCCCTGCACTGTACATGCCATCAGTGCCACTGCCCACCCTGGGGCCTGTGTGCTCCTCTCCTGCCTGCCTGTGCCCTCCCCATCACTGCTCCTCCAGAGACCACCTGGCATCCTGCCTTCTCCAGGAAGCTCTGCCTGTTCCCTGCTCAGAGTGGCCTTTCCCCTCAGCTCTTGCACTGGGTGCCCCATAATGCACTGGACTTGTAGGCAGTCTTGTGTGTCATCATGCTTTCTGACTCTGCTACTTAGTGCTCTGTACCCAGGAGGCTCTCCTTGGATACTTAAGGGAAGGAAAGATGTTGATCCCGAGTCATCAGGAGAGAGCACAGCAGCACCCTTGATGTGAGAAGGCTGGGCAGGGGACGATCCAGGGCAGGATAATCTCAGCCCAGAAGTGACTCGACACTCAGAGGCCCTGACTGCAGTTATGTGGAGACCCCACTTCAGTAGAACATCACATTCCTGATGATGGACAGAAAAGGAGGAAGGGGAGGGACAAGGGGAGGGAGGCAGAGAATGTCGGACAGAAATTCCCAAGAAGAAATCTAAGATGGGAGCCAGTCCTAACGCCTGGCCTCCAGAGAGATGTGATATCTCGTTTTTGCCCAGAGTTTTCTTGTCCCTCTGCTCTGTATCTGAATTCCTCAAGGGGGTCTTTGATCTGATTTGGAGGGGAGGGTCGTGGCTGAGGCAGAGGGGTCCAGGGGAGAAGCATTGGGTTGGGAGTCCCACGTCTGCCCTTGCTGTTCTGGTCATCTAAGACTGGTCAGTTCGTTTTCCTGGCCCTTGGTTTTCTGTTCTGTAAAATGAAGGGCTTGACCTCAATGCCGCATGAGGCCCAAATGAGCCTCGTCTTTGGCTGACCCTGACCAGGACCCCTCCTCTGCTTCAGCTCCCTGGAGCTTTGAATAGACTGTGCCTGGTGCAGTGAGCAGGCAGTGCCATTCTTCCTCTCTCAGAGATTCTTCACAAGGAGTTTCCTTGGGAAATACCCCCTAAATATGGCAGAACATACTGGCTTCAAACAAATGTGTTGGGTGGGATATTGCACAGGGCACATCTAGTTTCCACACTATGAAACAAATGCTCAGCCCCATATGCACTAATGAATGTCTTCTCAATATGTGGCTTTTGTTCCTTTCATATAGATAAAATATGAAGGGCAGAGTATTTTTGGTGTGGATTGATTTTTTGGTAACTATTTTCAAGAAGATGGCAGTATGTACATTCCAGTCAGCAGTTTGAGTTCAGTAAACATTCATTACCATGCCTGCGTTCTAAACTGTGCTGAGTGGTGAGTGTATGAACATAGAGACAGCTACCCTCCAGAAGCTTACAATCTAAGGAGAATGGGAGCTTCCCAGTGTGCAGAGGAGAGTGGGAAGATGCCAGGGAGAGTCTCTGCCTGGAGCTGTGCAGAGTCTGATCGGGAGAGTTCACCATCAGCAGGAGAGATCAGGGGCTGCTAGGGGCTGCTGCACACAGCTAGAAGAAGCTGCTGAGCTGGGCCTGAAGGAAGGGGTGGAAAAGAAATGGGTGGGGGCTCCTTCTTTTTTTTTTTTTTTTCAGGGCCTACAACTTTATTTTTTTTTTTAATTATAGTTTGCATCATTCATTTCCACAAGATTTTGAGTTACATATTTTCTCCCCCTCTTCCCCCTACCCACCGCCCCAAAACAGCCAACCCAGTGTGTCCCCCCTCCCCCAGTCTATTCTCTCCTAT